>CM023481.1:124276937-124400415 GCA_013339685.2 Hyalomma asiaticum
AAAAACCCATAGTCTTACCTTTTTTGGCATTTTGGGCAAAATTTTGAGAGACCGCTATTATTATAGAAGGCGCGCAATAAGTAGAGGAATGCTCTACGATGCGGGAAAACGCATTTTGTGCGACTTCTGATCGAGTCAAAATTCACCAATGCCCTAGTCTTACCTTTTTTTGCATTTTGGGCAAGATTTTGAGAGACCGTATTTTTATTCAGGAAGGCGCGCAATAAGTAGAGGAATGCTCTACTGATGCGGGAAAACGCATTTTGTGCGACTTCTGATCGAGTCAAAAATTCACAAAAGCCCAATAGTCTTACCTTATTTGGCATTTGGGCAAGATTTTGAGAGACCGTATTTTTATTCAAAAAGGCGCGCAATAACTAAAGGAATGCTCTACGATGCGGGAAAACGCATTTTGTGCGACTTTGATCGAGTCAAAATTTCACAAAAAACCCAATACTATAGTCTTACCTTTTTTGGCATTTTGGGCAAGATTTTGAGAGACCGTATTTTTATTCAGGAAGGCGCGCAATAAGTAGAGGAATGCTCTACGATGCGGGAAAACGCATTTTGTGCGACTTCTGATCGAGTCAAAATTTCACAAAAGCCCATAGTCTTACCTTATTTGGCATTTTGGGCAAGATTTTGAGAGACCGTATTTTTATTCAAAAAGGCGCGCAATAACTAAGGAATGCTCTACGATGCGGGAAAACGCATTTTGTGCGACTTCTGATCGAGTCAAAATTTCACAAAAAACCCAAGACTATAGTCTTACCTTTCTTGGCATTTTGGGCAAGATTTTGAGAGACCGTATTTTTATTCAGGAAGGCGCGCAATAAGTAGAGGAATGATCTACGAAGCGGTAAACGCAGTTTGTGCGACTTCTGATCGAGTCAAATTTCACAAAAAACCCAATACTATAGTCTTACCTTTTTTGGCATTTTGGGCAAGATATTGAGAGACCGTATTTTTATTCAGGAAGGCGCGCAATAAGTAGAGGAATGCTCTATGATGCGGCCAAACGTATTTAGAGCGACTTCTGAACGAGTCAAAATTTCACAAAAAACCCAATACTATAGTCTTACCTTTTTTGGCATTTTGGGCAAGATTTTAAGAGACCGTATTTTTATTCAGGAAGGCGCGCAATAAGTAGAGGAATGCTCTACCAGCAGCGCACCCAGGATCTCTACCAGGGGGGGGGGGGGGGTTCAATTTTTCACGAAGGGCCGGGCATGCCATTACACAGTTGTTGCGTGTGTAAAAAAAGTAAATAAAATAAAATGCCAAATAATAGTAACATCAATGACGATGATTATTTTTATTATTTTTTCGGCATTTTGCAGAGACATTAGCGCCACATTCTTCTAGGACATAGGAGCAGTTACGGAGTGGGATGGGATTAGGTCGGCCTCAGGGGAGGGTTACAACACCCGAAACCCCCCCCCCCCCCGTCGGTGCGCCACTGCGGTGTACGGTGTTGCCGTCTTCTTCTGGCTCCTGAAGCACTTCGCGCGTACGTGCACAAGTGTGGAATAACTGCATCGGAGTAAGAAGGACGAGTTAACTTCTGCTGTCGCCAGCAAAGCACATACGCGCAACAGGCATTACAGATGTATCGAGATAGATTTCATGCATGGCAGGTCACTTCGTACACACGAGCTAGTGAGACCGCGTGCCTCGCGAGCTGCCGTTGTAACGTTTAACAACACCACCAGTGAACATGCGAAAAGAAAACGACTGTGAGAGTACTTACTTCGTTGTGTCGGCACGTGTTTGTATGGTCGAGCATTGAACGTAGCTTTCTGCGACGAACTTGTGGCTCCGCAGTTCGTTGCGGTTTCCGGCGCTTTTCGACGTTCGATAGGCCTCTACTTTACCTATATCAAGGCTTTTTGGTATAATGGTCAGTCTCTTGGTCCACGACATGATGCCGCTGCGCCCCAACTCTCAGAAAAAAACTTAAGCCGCCAACCAATTTCGACTGCGCACTAGAACGGGACACCTAAAGAAAGCACTCGCACCGAACAACGCCGCACACTCCGACCAACTGATGGCGGACAGCGTATAGAGTGATGAGTAGCAGAGCCGAAGTGCCTCTTGAATCAGTGTCGCCAGACTGAATTAGGAAAGGGGTCTATTGTTAGAAACAAGTTAATGAAACATGGGTCGGTTCCCACCGAAGGCAGGTTTGTCTTTTCGGCCACTTTAATTCCTTTCTACTTACCCTGAAATTACAATATCATAATTACGAATTGGAATATTTTCCCCTACGCTTTCCTAGGCTTCAATGTTTTTTGTTTCATTAACTTATATATATATATATATATATATATATATATATATATATATATATATATATATATATATATATATATATATATATAACGATAGGGGAGGGGTCAAGGGTTCGCTTTATTTGTTAGAAACAAGCTAATGAAACAGCAAACATTGAAGCCTAGGAAAGCATAGGGGAAGTTATTCCAATTCGTAATTATGATATTGTAATTTTGGGGTAAGTAGAAAGGAATTAAAGTGGACGAAAAGACAAACTTGCCTTCGGTGGGAACCGAACCCACGGTTTATATATATATATATATATATATATATATATATATATATATATATATATATATATATATATATATAAACCGTGGGTTCGGTTCCCACCGAAGGCAAGTTTGTCTTTTCGTCCACTTTAATTCCTTTCTACTTACCCCAAAATTACAATATCATAATTACGATCAAATTTTGAATATATATATATATATATATATATATATATATATATATATATATATATATATATATATATATATATTCAAAATTTGATCATTGGGATAGGTAGTGTCGAGGACGGACTCCAAAGTACTCATTTGCTGTAGCACCAATTACTGATAATTAAAAGGTTAATTGGCGTAATTTCGCTAATTATGCATACAAGTGCGAAAATTGTTCAGTATCTAGAGGCCGCCAATCCGTATATACTCGAATGGTACACAAGACATTCTCGCGATTTATGTTTTTCTAATTTTCAAAATGTGTTGCAACTAAAAAAAAACACCCTGTATACCCCTTAGGTGGCGTCGCACAACGACAGCTCCGTAAACCGAGCTGGACCGACGGTTCCCACAGAGGTGTGAGCATATGCACTGGCATTGAAAAAAATAGATGAGGCGCTGATATAGCCATTCGCCCTGCTGCGCTGGCGCCCACGTCGGTGCGAAATTTCGGTGCAAAATATTCTCGAAGTGGACGAACACTTCTTGTTTTTCATAATATTACTTGCATATCTTAGGCTTAAATGCAACAAACTTATAGTGAGCGTACCATTGAGATGAAGTGCTATGTATCTTTTGCTAAATGTTTTTGTTCCAGCAAAGTCTTGTCGGAAGAATATTTACGTCGATATGACGTCATGCTCGTTTCCCTCTCCCTGTCCCTTTTTTGTGGAGAAAGAAAAAGAGTCTTGCTCGAGCAAGATTGATTTCATTGATTTCTGCGGCTTAATGTCCCAAAACCACGATCTGACTATGAGAGACGCCGTAGCGGTGGGCTCCGGAAATTTCGACCACCTGTGGTTCCTTAACGTATGCACTGACATCGCACAACACACGCGGGCCTCAACACGCGGGCCTCAACGATGACGTTGCTTCGTTCCTCCAACCAGGAACTAGTCCCAGGAACGACGTTCCATACGACACTGTGTATAATTCACGTGCCGTAATTAAGCATGAGTTCCAAGTGTGTCCTTTGCACTCGATTTCGTTGCCACCACCTTAACACACAACTGCCTTCTTCGCGACCCCTACACAAACGTGACTTATAACTATCTTGTCTTCAAGGACCTTCCAGGGCAGAAGCCACGGCTGAGCGTTGCCGCAGTGGCAGGTGTGCACAGGCCAGCTTGTTGCTTTAGGGCATCAAGGAAGGGCCGCGTATTTTCGCTTTGTATTGTGCACGAGTAAGCTGGAGGCAAGGTGAAGGAGGGAGGGAGGGAGGGAAGAGCGTTGAAAAACCAATATGCAGCGTATGGCGCAATAGTGAACAGCACGGAGCGCTTTCTTTCTTTTTTTCGTGTCTTCTGCTATGGCTCCGCGAAACGTTCCGCCGCAAAATTCGTAGTGCGTGCAGCCAGTGTTGTACACGTTCCTCCAAAACAGGAACGAAAACTCGTTCCACGTTCCTTCACAATTTTGTAACGAGTTCCCGTTACAAGTTCCTTTAATAGAAAAGGAACGCGTTCCAGATACATTTCGAAAATTGGAACGTGCCGTTACAATAACGTTACATTTGATTTCTAAAATTGAAAATTAATCCTGAGGCAAATTAAAGTTAACATATTAAGTCTCGCATCGACCTATGTATAACTGAAGAATTTCAACGTCACCGGCGGTATATTATTTGGAGACAAAGAAACATCCAAAGAAACACTCCAGGGCAAATATTTCCGAGGAGCAGCGAACATACTACGGACAACTACACTGCAACTTTGGCGCTATAGTCTATTACAAGAGCGACACTTTCCACTTCACTCTTCCTATGCGTAGCCAGGACACTGCGCCTCCAGTGTGTAAATAGGTAGTTACTTACATGCACCAGTGCATGTAACAGTGGTGCATCTGGCACTAAAAGGTAGTAATAGACCTTTTGATTTAGGATAGCATATAAAGGTTCGTGCATGACCCATGGCATTGCGCGCAAATATTGGAACAATATTCCCCGAAGTCATCAGCATTCCCGATCCTAAACGATTTTGCTCAAAACTGGTGGCCCTTGTAGCATTTTAATAAACTATTTGGCAATTCTGGATATATTGCTTTTACTTAGTTCTCACCACTTTAAAGTATTTGTGATATACTGAACTTTATTTGTTAATTATAGCTGCGTTGAATATATGTCGGTGTGAGGAATTTTAATACAGCTAGCTTGTGCGTTTACCGCCGAATTAAATAACATGGGACTGTTTTCTTCTTTTATTCGTGGCTTTAGAAATAAGCATTATTTGCCTGTTAAATTTGTATGCACAAGGACATTAAGGCAAGGCTGAAATGCTGTTGTGGTGCAGGAAACAAATAAGAATATAAATAGCCTAACATGCATAATTTGACGAGATGCCAACCGAAAATGACCCACACCACACAAGTATAACTGACTAATTAACAGGGCAGTCCTGTGTAGCTAACTCTTTGGTCGCGTACTAATGATAGCAATGGAACCATAGTTTTTATTAGAAACAAACTAAGCATCTCCGAACATAATTAACTAGGTCCGAGTTAGAGCGATGCTAACTTCGCTCAGCATTACGAACACGCACGCACTTAAGTATGTTCAGCACACGTTCGCGTTAGCACGTGCATATATCCTTTAGAAAAGCTTGCTTTTTGCTGAGGGAATAGGGCTGTCGACGCTAGATTAATGCGCAGCCCGTTCAGTTCAACTAAAATACCTTGACGAGATTGATGCACAGAGTGTCTTACAAGTATGGACAACCATGGCCGTAACCGCGTTCTCAGAACCAATGCGGGGAGACGCGATACAGTAAAACACGCGTGGACAGTGTTTTTAGTTCGGAGGAAGACCTGGCGGCGGGATCATAAGGGACGAAAAGAACTTCGCTGTTGCATGCAGTTCCCCCCGCGTTGCCGTACACCGATACAGGGCCGGCTGATAGCCGGATACTACTTGTGAGCGCCCATAGTAAGCGGCCACCGCCAAAGAGTAGAGGGATACCCTGACGTCGTGCAGCCACAGTGAAGGGGAAGCGTCAACCCCGTCGAATCATCGAAACCGCAATACAATGGCGTTTTCGCGTGTGATTTTCTATGAGGGAGCGATAGTGCCGGCAGGAAAACGGGTACTCCAGGGAGGGCTTGTTGTGGCCCAGCCTATCCGCCCTGCATGATGTGCTGCGTACGTGCGATCGTCGTGGAGTGGAAGGTGTATAAAAGGAACGCCGTTCCCTTTGCCGTTCCTTCGTAAATGTAACGCGTTCCCGTTACAGTTCCACCAATCCCAAATTAAACGATGGCGTTCCTTCGTTCCTCCCAAAAGGAACTCGTTCCAGGAACGTCGTTCCTTGGAACGACGTTCCGTACAACACTGCGTGCAGCCTATCGCACTGCTTGCAGAGTCGCGTGAACTCGCGGTTTCCGTCCGCCGTTATACCTGAGCAGTGCGAGGGCGTTCGTAATAAATAGGGGATACTTTCATACACAATGCTTTATCGTTTGTCACGAGCACTATTTCACATACGTCCGCGTTCACACACACGCTTCCACAGCCGGCGTTGCCGGCTTTGCGCCGGAGAGTCCAGAAACCGGCGAATACTCGGTGGCCGGTCTCGAACAACGCTCGATGCTGCGCCAGCCGCGTACAACGCGCTTTTTCTTGAATTTGTACCTTGTTGACATATGGCAGCACGCCACTTTTTACTAGTCTTTTGACACCAGGCAGGCATACACGTCCGTAGTTTTGAAAAGAAATGATAAAAAAAAAGAAAGTTCGCGGCGTCGTGGCAGATTTCTCTCGCCGTAAGCACGGTGAAAAAAAAAATTCTGCAAATTATTTTTGACAGTGGTGCTGAAATCGACCGTCTCGAGGACGAGGATTTTTCACTGGTCAAAGAGGACCCTGAAAGCACCGACATTTAGCCGTTTCGTTCGAGTGCGGGAAGCACAAGACTGGATTTCACGTGCCCTTCTGTTACGCATTGTCACGTTCGAAGTGCCTTTTGAGTGAATTTGGTGTAAACACGTTGCTCGGCTGCTGCTTAAGTGACAAAACGTGCAGTAGCCGCCAGAAACTGCGGCGCTGTGTCACTAAATGAATTTTACCTCTACCGTCATTATTAACGTTGGTCCGAACGGCGTTGTAGTTGAGAAATTTCTTTATGATTCCGAAAAATGCGTGTGCGCGTGCAACTGACCGGAAAGTTGAACAACACAATGACGTGCTTGTGTTTTGATAAAGGATTGACTCAGCGTTCCCGAACTCTTAAGTAAACGCATGATGACGATGCAAGATGTTTTGAAACTATCGCTGTCGCCTCTGTAACCATCGTCACATTAAACATGCGGTTCCGTTCAGCAGTGCTACGATGTCGCTCTATACGGCCCATTACTGCGGCAAACACCTCGGCCAGGCTCGTTACGTACCTCGGAGTTCCATCGAGTTCACGCGTTAATTCTAGTTCGTGCGGTTTTCTGTATTGCGCACAGGACTTCGCGAAACATCGATGGTGCGCGATCGCGGGACTGGAATAAAACTGTTCACACTGTGGTAAATAACAAGGTATCGCGCATTTAGCACAGTCTGTGATTTGGGCATGTTTACTGGTATGATATACTGTGTTGTGTGTTTGGTGCTGCAGCGCAGTGAGAACCTGAGCCGACGGAGGAAAGCCGCCGGGAAGCGTGACCCGCCCACCCGACGACGGAGTTACGGGCAGACGAGCCGGGGGAGGGGAACTGAGAAATAGACGCTTTGAGACTGAACGCCATGCGTGTCGGCTGTACGTTTCTCGGCCTCGGCGAACACTACATGGTGGCAGCGTACGTTTGAACCTGCCAATAGTACAGATGGAGGAGTCGCAACCTCAACAAGGAAAAATGGCTACGTCCAGCTTTTAGTTCAAGCCTCCCGAGGAATTCACCTTCACAAACCCCAGTGAGTGGCCGCAATGGAAGCGGCGGTTTGAACGTTTTCGCATCGTGAGTGGTCTCGCTTCCAAATGCTCAGTGGAACAAGTCTACGCACTGGTCTACTTTATGGGCGACAAGGCAGAAGACATTCACGCCTCATTAAAGTTGACGACGAACAGAAGAACAGCTGCAACGATGTCCTGAAGGCGTTCGGGAATCACGACAGAGCGACATTCTTCAGAAAAGAACAGCGAGAAGGAGAAGGTGTCGAAAAGTTCGTCACAGAGCTACACCGACTGGCCAAGTTGTGCAGTTTCGCAGTAGGGATGGTCGATTAAATTTTTTAATAGATTAATCGTTAATCGTTCGTTGATTTGGCCTTTCATCGATTAATTGTTTTCGCTGGGATGTTTTAATCGATTAATCGATTAATCGACATTTTTTATAAGTGCTTGAAAAATGATGCCTTGTTGCCTGAGAAGCGTTGCTTGTGTTTGATATCGACACAAGTATTTATCCGACGCGCTACAGATCACATGTGCGCATTAGGGCTGCGTGAAAATTCGCACTTTCGCCCACTGAACACAGGGAGCCCGTCGTCTTTGGATGTTGTCAAGGATCCAAGATTCCGTCGGTGGCCATGATCCACGGACAATTCGGCAGCAGGTCGTATTTCCTCGAAGTCTGCCTACTAGAGCGAACCGAAATCGGAGGCGCTTTCGGCGATCACACTGTTTGGAAAGTCGCACCGGAAACATGCAGTCGAGGGTGAGGAAATACAGAGAAAGGTATAAAAAAATAAAGAGACGAAGAGGGAAGGAAAGTTAAAGACGCTCGTTCTTGTAGGGACGGCAACATTTCTCGGTTTGTCCATTAGATATTGTGGAAACTTTCAAAAATACTATAGCCACGAACTGACGTGATCACTTCCTTGAGGTCACTCAAGCGAGATCGCACAGCAACATACTGGTGTCAAACAGGCCACCAGTGCAGGCATCTGAGGGAAATAGAGCGGCACGAGTTTTTCCTCCCGGCTAGAAAAATGGCAGCTGTGCCAGTATACTGCACAGGTTTCACCTGGTCGCCGACTTAACTCGGTGCTACTCGCACCTTTCCAATCGCGCGTACAGTTCGAACTGTGAGCGCTGTCTAATGTATCAGAGATTAGAACACAGTATTTCGCGACTCTCCTCCATTCGTGCCACAGCAGTAGACGGCGGCCTCTATAGGTTGGCTGACATGGGAGTACAAGCAATAGATGAAAGCTGTATTTCACCCGAAATAGGCGACCATACAGAATTACCAAATATGCTACAAGGTCATTTTTTTCAATACAAATGGACTGGATGCTAGACGTTCGGTATACCAATGCGCAAAGCTGCTGATTATGAAAAGCGACTATTAGACTTGAATGCAGCTAAAGTGGCGTCTTTCCATTATGCGACTATTAGACCTTTTTCATAATCCTCGAGTGCGTTTCCCTGCACAGCATATTCGCCCAACTAATGGCGGCTCCTGTCACGTTTCAAGTGGAGGCGAGGTCCCAATTACACGTGCTGGGGTTTGACTATTATGAGTGTTTATGTCAAGAGAGTTGAGTTGACATTTTCCGCGTCATAGCACGCTGTTTTGCAGAAGTAGATAGCTGCCGTAAGTTGGGCTAACTGTATTGCAGGAAAGCTAGCATTACAGTTATCAAAGGGTACATAGGCGTTGAGGTAGACAGTTGGGCTAGTTGGTATCAAGCGTAATGAAATATGATTACTAGCGTCCATGTCCCCTTTGCGCAAGCAGTCATGTCTTAGTATGTATATACGGATCACTCATTCTTATCCTTATCATCATGCTTCATCGCTCTTTTCCCCTGTTGCGCTGTGCCCAAAGTAGAGTAGAAGGCCGGGCGTACTAGATCAGGGCACCCCCTCTACCTTCAAATAGATTATCTCTCTTTCTTTCACTGGTGACAAATAATCTTTAATTCGCTAAGGAGTAAAATACATCGGCAATAAGAACTGAACCGGTCAAGAAATAAGCAGAGCATATTACAATGTGGCACTCACACAAGAAGCAAGTAAAGTCTGGGGGTTAATAAAATTGGCAGCGTATCTCCGTGCTTCGCTGCAAATGTCGTTGAAAGACGATAGTCTTCTACGGCCGTACTACATGAGTCCCGGTTAATCTGCGGTTCGGCACGAGCTTCGGGCGTTTCCTGGGCACGCTTGAGACGACGGGCATCGGCACGCCGGCGCTTCTCCGCTACAATCTGCTCGTCGGTCTTTTCCCTGCGTTGCCTGGGCATGTCACGTAGGGTGTGTTCTATGTCATCAAACGGCCATTTATCTTTTGTCTTGCCTCAGGCAGCGCCCCGTCTATGTTGAATTAAATGGAGGCAGCGCCAGCGCTGCGTGAGATATGGACGCCATCTGGCTATGATATCGGGAAACGCAAGAAGCTTGCGTAGTACGCAGAGCTACTGGTAGGTGGCAGCGCCGTGTTGTTTTACCGAAGCGTAGGAAACGTCCGCTCCTAACAAGCACTAGGCTCTTTAGAATTACGCATCTATGTATTTTCTACTAAAGGAACACATCATCTAATGCGTACGTATTGATGTTGCGCCTCAGATATGCGTAATATTTGCTTTTTTGTCGACTGTGTTCAGAAGTATGAACGTAGCTACCAGTTCAAGTTGGGTGGTCGTTGAGGAAGGGGTTCACCTTTCGCAGCAGGACAGACACACACACACACACAGACAGACCAAAATTTCTGCGTTGAAGTATCCCAAGAAAGACTATCGTCTGTAATAAAACGGTGTAGGCGACGGAGATCGGGTCGAGTTCGTTTCTATCTCTATGGGGTATGGCCGCCTGCGGCTCCGGGCTCCTACTTGCGTAGAGATATCCGCTCGACATCTGCGTCTCGTCGTCGCCTCGGAATCATGCGCTCCGGCCAAGAGGCGGTGTTGGGGTGGGGGGATGCTGTAATCGATTAATCGAAGGGCTTTAATTGAATAATTGGAATAAATGAAGGCGAGAAATCAATGACGATTAATCGAATAACGGTGTGCATTTAATCGATTAATCGTTCATCGATTTTACCATCCCTATTTCGCAGAATTATCCGGGACGAGATGATCCGGGACCGCATAGTTGCGGGCATCACAGACCGCAAGCTGTCAGAAAGAATGCAGCTGGACGTGAAGCTGACCCTTGAAAAGGCCACCCCAATGGAGCGACAGTCTGAAGTCGTAAAAGAACAAGCTGCTACGCTGCACGGAAACCGCGAAGGGAAAGTGGATAGAGTCGGCCTGGCTCGTAGACCAACTGTACCTCATGGAAATCGCAAGGTTCCTTCAAAACAAGTTAATAAGCCGCCTGAATCCGAAGCAAAGCAGTGTTCGTTCTGTGGCTACCCGCAACACACTTCAGAGAAATGCCCTGCGTAAAGGCGACATGCAACAAGTGCTGTCAGAAAGGACATTTTGCCCGCGTCTGCAAAGGAGGAGCATCAGTCCACGAGATCGTCGGTAGCAACGACGCATTTCTCGGAGCCATCTCATCCAACTGCGATGACAAGTGGATGGTTGCTGTGGGCATCAACGGGCCGCCTATCACCTTAAAGTGGACACAGGAGCACATGTGACCGTCATACCTCTCCAAGTGTACCGGAGATATTTCAACAGTCTGCACCTCCAGAACGCAGGGAAAGTCTTGCGAGGACCTAACCAGCAGAAGCTTCCTGTTTCCGGCATGATAACAGCAGAGATATCATACCGCGACAAGTCCACAGAAGCAAACATCTACGTTGTGGATGGGCTTTACACGTCTCTCTTGTCAAGGGCAGCAAGCGAAAAACTAGGCATTGTAAAACGTCTCGATCAAGTCATCATTCAGAAAAGCGAAGCTGTCAACCCAGAGGGTGAGTTTCCCAATCTCTTTTCCGGCCTTGGAACTCACCTCAATCTTGCAAGACGGCGAACATCATCATATTCTACAAGGAAAGTGATGTCTATGACCGGAAAACAGGCCGATCCGCCTAATGTTGTCTATAAGGTATCTGTAAAGAAAATCGCTAATGGAATTCGGGCCACCTTAGACTTCAATCAGCCAAACGACCAAGCGGTTTGGCAAAGGCTATACGACAAAAGAGCATGCTCACAACATTAATCAGGTTTTATGAAAATGAGTGGACCGTAACCAACCTCTACATAAGGCATTCATAATTTAGGGAAATAATTTCATAATTTACGTGCAGATATTAGTGAATCACGGCGTAAATTATCCATTCGTAAAACTACAGCGGCTCCACAGCCACAACAGTCGTCCCCAAAAAAATAATGAGATCAACTAAAGGGTGTAAGACAAGTAGATACGACCCTCCCCTCCCCCCAGTGCCATTCACCGCATGTTCAAAGGACGTATTTTGAGCCCTAGATTGAGAACAGGTCAATTCAATTCAATTCAATTCTTCCAATACAGGGTAACATTCTTGACAGTATGCATTACATTCGGAGATCCCATAGTTACGAGAACAGACAAGGGGACCTCCTAATACTAAAACACATGTATGTTAAGTATCAAGTGCCGCATGAGAAAAGGATAATACATTTATTAAAACTTACAGGAAAGCTAGTCAGAACTGAAGTGACTACAGCGGGCAAGACACAAGGACAAGAGAAAGGACACACACAGCGTTGACTTTCAAAAACCTTTATTTGCGGAAACGGGGCCCATGTATAAGTAGTGAGGCGGCATGCGTACAAGGGTTGATCGTGTAGAAACATGAATTCTCTTGTCCTTGTGTCTTGCGCGCTGTGGTCACTTCAGTCATGTCTTACAAACAAGCCCAAATCTACACACTTCATGGTTCTAGGCAGAACGCAAGATTAAAAATAATGAAAGCAAAAATGAATGAAAACTGAAAGCGACAAACAGAAAAAGAATGGGCATGGTATGCAAATCTATGATTATGCAATAGTTTGTAGAAACTGACAAAAAAGAAAGTTGCAGTGAAAAATCTTCATGATGCAGGCGTCATTAATTTGTCAAAACAAAATGAAGATACAATAATATTTAACGCAAAAGTAATACAATAAGATCGCACGTAAAAGTAATATACAAAACATGAATACAAAGCGATATACAAATTGCGGCCACGAAACATGAATTCGTGTAGAAACAATGACGTAAAATATTCAAAGCAAGGAAGGAGAAAATTATGTTGAGAAATAGATTACTAATTGGTGTATTTGCTTACATAATTTGTCGAGACAGTGTTTCTCAAGTAGGCTTTGGAATATATATACAGATGACGATGATTTACTTTCGTATGGTATTGAATTCCAGAATGATATGCCTGAAAAGAGAGCCGTTAGTTTTCCGTAATTAGTTCGAACGCGGGGAAAAAGTAGATTGTAATTTGCAGAGAACCTAGCAATATTAGTATTTATAAGAAATTCGTTTGATTAAGCCGCGATGGAGATGCCACATTGCTTAAGCACGGTAGAACTAATGGAGAACGTCCCGGCAATCTGTGATTAGCTGATATGGTATTTCCTTGTTGAGTAACTGAGGGGAAAACTCTTAAAGCATAATCATTGAATTATGACAGGAAGAGCAGGGTGGTGGGTCTAACGATTAATGTGTAGAAAACTAAAGCCATATTCAGCAGTCTCGGAAAGGAGCAGCGGTCTGCGATACGTAGTGACGCGGTGAAAAGATAGTACAAGCGTAGGTATTGACCACAGATACAAACCACGAGGCTGAATAAACAAGAAAAATAAGAAAGTAAGAGTTGGGTGGAGTGCATTTGACAGGCATTGTCAGTTTGCGAAGGGTAGTTTGCCAGTGTCCTCCAATTGGAAAGTGTATAACTGCATCTTACCGGCACTAATAGGGCAGAAACGTGGAGGCCCGCGAAAAGGTTCAGCGTAAATGGAAGACCACGCAGCAAGCGATGGAAAGGAAAATGAGAGGTGCTACGTTAAGGGGCGAGGGCGGAGCGAGTCAGGGAATAAATGCGTGTTAATAACACCTTAGTGGAAATCAAGAATAGAAAGGAGTATGGGCAGGGCAAGTAATCAGGAGGTAAGATAACCGTTGGTCATTAGAGGTGACAGACTGGGTTGCTAGAGAAGGCAAGCCTGGCAAGGGGCGGATGAAAGTTACGTTGGTAGTGAAGCAAAAAAAAAAAAATGCGAGGATAACGTGACCGCTGTTAGCTCAGGACCAGACCAGTTGGCGAAGTATGGAAAGGCCTTTCCCCCACGCTTGGCTGTAGAGTGTGTGATGATCACCATTATGTGTGCAAAAGACAGAGATAGCACTCATAGCTATGTGCGATTAGCAACCGGCCCCTGTAATCTGTTCCGCTCACTTTTTCAAACGTCTACAACCAGTCTTCTACATCGTGGTAATCGGCCCCACCAAAGAAAGGGGATCGCGCCAGCGCAGCGCGTAGATTCGGTGATATATAGGTGAATCAGCGTATCGCACAATGTACAGCTCATATGTTTATAGCTAATATTGTTTTCTTGAAGACATTTATTTACTGGTACGGTGACGAAGAAAATAAACCCATGCAGCTGGGACACTGTATTTGCATGAGGCGCGAGTTCCTGTAATGAGCTCCTAGCGCCGAGGTTGTCATCGGTTCTTGGGCTTTCCGCCAGCTACAGAAGGTCGGTGAACAGATTTAAAAGAGTTTGAGGTGCCGCCTGAAACTCGGACGCCGGACTATGCCCACTGCCCTGACAATGCCTGACGAAACCGCGCCAGCTTCTGCCCTTGTGCGAGCTACGCGAGGACGGTAAGCAGCTGCTATAGGGCGCAGTTGGCTACGACAAGGGAGGTCTCTTCCACACTGCTCCTGGGGAGATGCCTATACGGACGAGGTCCTCGCGCCAGTTTCACCAGAAAAGGCGTCACCCACATCCCGACAACGTGTTTGGTGTAGGTGATGCTGTTTGTTTACGCAACTTCCGACCAGGGCCAAAGTGCCCCTGTGCAATAACTTTCGCCCGCACGGGACCAATGTCATATCGTTTAATGTAATGACTCCGAGCGGTGCTTTCCATTGGGTGCGTCATCGAAATCACATCCGCAGTGCCAACACCAGCGCCGCCAAATAGTTCATTATACTCTTCGTTTACTTTACTTTAGTACAAATACTACCTAGCGATTCATCAATCGATGGCGATAGCACGGCAGTCGTGCAGCGCTGACCGGCGGACACTTCAAACTCTGCGAAAGAACGTCTCTGCTTACAGAGAAAGCACCGTCCACCAGATCTCTATGTGCTATAAACTTTTGGGACTATGCTTGTGGTTTTCAAATAAGTGTAAGGGGATGACGCAGATCTGTACACGTGCACTCGCGTAATGGTGTCTTTTCCTTCTGTCACGCGGCCCCTAGCGCCATCAATGTCGCCCACTATGTGTGTATGAACGCATGGCGCAAGGCTAGGCTCACTTCCTTTAGTACCTTCTCGTAGTCATTCTGCTCGCGCTATTTTACTGCCATGCAATAAAGCATGTTAACGTACCGTCTACCTCTTCATAACTGGGAAGCCCGGGACACGACAACGACTTCGGAATTTTTACAGCGAGGCTGTATATGACTAACTTCTGAACTAAAGTGCGTGCGGCGACAGAAAAAAAAAAGTCGCGTCAAGGAAAATTGATACGTGAGCGGGGGACGTTGGGGAGTAAGGCGAGACAGAATGTCGGGTTCTTTGGCGTCAAAGCACACAACAGTCCACGTGTTTGTTGTATGTGCACCGCTCTCGCAGCGAATCACGCGCGCGTCTCTTGTTGAGGAGCAAGGCGAGAGAGAATGGCATTCTCGAGTTTGTGGCCACGAGTTTGTGGCGAAGCTTCACTCGCGAAGCGGACCACGCTTGTGTCTGCCGGAACAATTCTCGCTCCGATGTGGTCATGTACACCGGGCGGCCGTGGTGCGTCCGAGGAACAACGAGCGTATGAGGAGAGACACCGAAGACGGCGACAAAGAACGCGCACGAGACGCAGAGCGCAAGCGACGAAACGACGGCAAGGATGTTGCCGCGGTCACTTCGCCGGTGCGAATGTGAGGTTTCAGAGCTAAGGAAAACGTAGAGGAGGCGAGGGGGGCTTACAACGACGTTGCCATGCTTCTTGTATGTGACGGTGTGAATCTTGCTGCAGTACCGACATGCCGTACCACACAGCTTTGATGGTCGCCAATCCTCACAGAGTTGTATGGCTCTAAGTTATTTAACAGCGGAGCTTTTATAATGTCCCTTTTTGACATTGTGTCACTGATTTACCGTCATTGTCAAATCATTCGCACCATAATTAAGCGAAACATCTTGCAGCAAGGCGGCTATGAGCTCATTTCCTTCACCTTCCTCCTTATCACTACTGTTCCACCTCAACACTCTCAGTTCTGGGCTGGATGCTAGCGAGGACCGCGCCTCCCACGTCGGCCGTTGTGCTGAGGCCTTAGTAGTGATATGGCGCCGCGATGCCCTTGCTGTGGCCACCAGCCTCGGTAGCGCTAGCCTCTGTAGAAGCCCGCCAGATGCTAGTAGGATACCGTTGGCTGGCCCTTCGACGCTCACGACGTCTCATGGCTGGCGTTTCGGTGCTCACAACGAAAGCCTGTCGTTGCGTATCCACTGCACGGCCCGTGAACAAAGGCGGTACAAGACTCTTCAGCTTGAGTAGCGTCGACTTTTCACGATGCGGTGCTTAAAACCGTGCAATAAATCACACACTTAACGCAGAGAGCTGATCTGCTAATCGGGACTTGAGCCATCGGAGCCGCATTTGTACAAAATCACCAAACTGTTTGAGGGTCTCTTTAAGCTTGGGGTTGGACCGAGATCGGAAGCAAAATCTCGGCGGGTATGCGCCACAGAAAGCGGGTATATGCCAAGCAGCGCCTAACATAGCACAACCATGCATGGTATATTACAGCATGGGCGTGGGAAAAGGAAACGAAAGGAGGAGGAAGGAAAGGACGAGGGGAGAAGGTAATGCACGCAGTAGCCTTGCACAGCATAGTATATCAAGGGGATGGGAAAGAGAATTGAGGATGAGGAGGAAGAAAATGAGGAGTTGAGAGGGTAGACCATAGCATAGCCATGTACAGCATAGCAAAGGGCGGGAAACAGAAGCGTGAGGAGTGGTGCAGGGGTGAGGAGGAGGGACAAGAGGAGAAAGTGGAGTATAAAAAGAGATAAAGATTACATGAAGAAGAAGAAGACAATGTAGAAAGAGATCAAGAAAGAAAAAAAGAAAGAAGATTAAGAAAGACAAATAAAAAAAGAAGAGCCTGTGTTCGCCGGGTGGTGGTGCTTGCTTGCCAGCTCCGCTGTTTCCTCAGATTCTGCCTTGAATTTTTTTTTTACTTTACACAGAATATTTTAGATACGAAGAACGGTATTTTCATTTCGATTGAACTGCAACCCATATATGTGTGGCGTGATATATCGCTTATTTGCTCACCCTGCTTGTTCCCCGAACTCATGAAAACGCTCCTCGTGAGGCACATTTCCATTTTCCATTAAACTGCGCTGGTATATGGGATAAAAAAATAAAAACAAACAAACAAAGTCCACGAACTATTACGAGGACTTACGAAAACCCAGAAACTTTTAGGAGGCCTCTGTCACAAAATAGCGCCTATTTCGAAGTAAAACCCGGCGTCGAAAGGCCAAAACAACAACAAGAAAAGCGGCGCCCGGAGGAGGCGCCCGAAGTCACGCCGCGTCTACAAAAGGCGAGAATATTGTGCAAGCTTTCTTCTCGCGGGGAGCGCGCGCGCGGGACAGACGTAAGGAGAGAGAGGAGGCGGAGAGTACACACCGACGCTCCTCGCGCAGTGAGAGAGAGAAAGAGGCAACCCCCCCCCCCCCCCCCCGACGAAGAAGGTCCGAGAATGGGCGAGAAGGTTCCCAACTGTGTGTGTGTGTGTGTGTGTGTGTATGTGTGTGTGTGTTGTGTGTGTGTGTGTGCTTTGAGTCACGTGGCCCCGCGGAACATTCTGGTGCGCCTTCCCAGAGCTATATAAGCAGTCGGACACGGGCCGCGAGGGAGAGTAGAAGAGTTGCAAGCAAAAGAAGAAGCAAAAAGTCGCGCGTGACTCAGTCGCCGTTCCACGAGCCAGCTGGCAAGCCACCTGCAAGCTTCGAACTGAGAAGACGCCGAGTGTCTTGGTGAATAGGACTCTTTTGTGTTTTGTTCTTTGTTGCAGTGCATGAGCTTGTTCGTGTTGGTTGGCCTTGTGTAACATTGCGACCCATCTGTGTTTGAGTTTGTGAAAGCCGTGTTTGTGTACGTTTTGTGTGACTGCCTATTTGATGAGAATATATTTGTTTTGTTTGATCACCCTTGGCTCTGACTCGGTCTTTGAACCACTGCTGGCGTTTTGCTAGTGCTGAAGGGGACCAAAAATCTTATTGTCCAAGCTTTCGTGGTATATTTTTCGGGGAACCTAAGTCTTGGTTCTTGGAATTATTTCCGGCGATCGCGTCCCGTGCATCATAGCACGGGTTTGGTGACAGCCTCTTATGATGAGATCGCAACGCATCCTTTTATTGACGAGTGTCTCCTCCCATATCGTGCACATCATTGGTGCACTTGTATGGCCGCTTTTGTTAGCCGACAAATCACTCGGAGACTTCCCAACTCACCGCCATATTTTGTATATCTTCCAGGAACCCTCTAGAGTAAAGCACCGCCTCATCTCACCAGTAGGATTGTGTTGAACACAATCCTACTGGTGAGATGGCTTCACTCACATTGTCTCGAAGGCTTTGTAACGCGTGTTGTCGGCAGAAGGCGGTACAAAAATGTTCGGCTTCTCTCTTTATTTTAAGTTAGACGAGAAAGTGATCCCTTTAGTTATTGTCTATAGCTGAGAAACGCTGGGTGCTATTTCGAAGACATCGAGACACTACCGACAAGTGCAGGGAGCTCTTGTGGGCCCCTCCCTGCAGAAGTGTTGGATCTGTAAGGATTAAAAACAAATACACTAACTACAACCACGCGCTTGACCACAAGCTGCTATGAAAGCACTACCAAGTGTTTATAATTAATGGGGTTTAACGTGCCAAAACCACGATATGACTCACGTCTCGTAGAGGGGGTCACCGGAGGAAGTTTCGCCGCCCGAGGTTCTTTCAAGTGCACCTGAATCTAAGTACTTAGGCCAGGTAGTGTCTACTTAGGCCAGGTAGTGACCCCTGATCCGAATCACGAGGCTGAGGTTATTAGGAGGATTAGAATGGGGTGGAGTGCATTCACCAAGCATTCTCAGACATTGAATGGTAGCTTACCATTGCCTCTGAAGAGGAAAGTGTATAACAGCTGCATCTTACCGGTACTCACCTACGGCGCAGAAACTTGGAGGTTAACTAAGAGGGTTCAGCTTAAATTGAGGACGACGCAGCGAGCTATGGAACGGAAAATGGTAGGTGTAACCTTAAGGGACAAGAAGAGAGCGGTGTGGGTTAGGGAACAAACGCGTGTTAGGGACATACTAATAGAAATTAAGAAGAAATGGGCCTGGGCGGGCCATGTAATGCGAAGCCAAGACAACCGTTGGTCATTAAGGGTAACGGAGTGGATTCCTAGAGAAGGCAAGCGTAGCAGGGGGCGGCAGAAAGTTAGGTGGGCAGATGAGATCAGGAAGTTTGCGGGGATAAATGGGGCCCAGTTAGCACAGGACAGGGATAATTGGAGATCCATGGAAGAGGCCTTTGCCCTGCAGTGGGCGTAGACAGGCTGATGATGATGATGAAATCTAAGTACACGACTGCTTTTCTCTGCAATGGGCCCCCATGTTAATGAGGCCACCGTGGCCGGCATTCGATCCTGCGACCTCGAGCTTAGCAGACGAACACCCCAGCCGCTAACCTCCCACGGCACGGGTCGCTACGAAGTTTCATCCTTGAGGTACGTCACCAATCCGCCCCACAGTGAGCGACAGGCATAACTGCCTTTGCAAAGAATTCAGAAGTCACCGTTACAACAGGCATCGAATGCACTGCTTGGTGCAATGCATGGCAGAGTGGTAGTGAGAATGTACGGCGGAGCGGTGGAATCGTTGGCGGAGTTGATGCATCTGTTTGTTTTTGCAATTACGCCTGCACATTGCTCGTATCAGCGTGATACCACAGTTCTGAGCCCGCGCGTACGCATTTGTCAAGACTGGCTGGTGAGCCAGACAGCAGACAACCTGCTGAGAGGAAACGCGGAAAGAAATAAATAAAATGCGAGCCTGCTTTTGCGCCTGTATAAGATACAGTGTGCGGCAGAGGGCTGCGCTGCGCATTTGTTAGTGCACGGTGTCTGTCAATGACTGGAGAGCTACACAATTATTTTTTGTTGAGCGAAATTTGAAGCTATCGTATGAGAGGCCACTATAAAGGTGGTTCTATATTGAAAGTAACCCAAGCTAGATAAAAGATCATGGTATAATGAAAGCCTGCAGGGATGAAAAATCGCTCTGACGAAGACACTCGAGTCCTCTTGTTGAAGCGCTGGCTGCTGCAGTGTTTGCAGTGCAAATATGTCATCACTAGATTGATAGTAGACCGCAAACTTCGCTGTCAGAATTATACGTTTCCCCGAATATGCAAAGCATGCGATAGCTCACTAGCCGCCGCGATGGCTTAGTTATTGAAGCCCTCGGTTACTCAGCGTGAAACCACGGAATTTGTTCGTGGCCGTGGCTACTGCATTTCAGTAGATAATAAATAATAAAAAGACCACTCGCATAAGCAAAATTAAGTGCAAGACAAACATCCCCAACCGATATAAGTCACTTTGGAAACACTGCGTCGTGCCTTATACTTGACGAGTCGCTATGGTCAGTGAGATTTCTTGATGGCTGCTGTTTAGTGGATAAATCGTACATAACCAATCTCCTTGCACTACAGGTCTAAGTCTTAGCGTGAGGTTCATTTGCCGTTTGAAAACACGCGCCTGCGTGGACTGCATTCAAATTTTATTTCTGGAAGGGGCACCACCACAATTTTGTCCTGAAGTAAAATACGCTTTCATTGATTACTTTACGGTTCACCCCAAAATGACACATTCTGCAAAATGTGCTTGTGGCACAGTTTCATTAACCCTTTGCTCAACTTGCACTCAGTTTCCATTTTCATTGAAACGCAGTATTTGCAAAAAGAAGAGAGAGAGAGCAGAAGAACAACAGTACGGCATTCCGACAGTAGTTTTGTACGAGTACAAGTTATAAAGCTCGCAAAGGTACATCCTTCACATCTTAATCAATACGCGGAAAAGAGATTAATTGAGAAGTTTACAAATAATTATAGCTAATTTGAAAACGGCCGAGTTGTATTGCAGATCATACGCAACTCGCTATAGCTACAGCATCCTTACAGCTTCACATTCATTAATAAAGCTTATACATGTGTTCAGATGTTTAGAAAAATTAAAATGAATAAATATAAGGTTAATACGCAAAGAGATTACAAAAAGGGTTCTGTGGTTTTATGTGCCAAAGCTGGCACGTCGTATAGTAGCAGGCTGAATTAATTTTCCCCAGCCGCGGTTCTTTAATTCGGCGACCTTTGAAGTGATAGGGTCCTCTACTGCTGGCGAGGATAAGCAAGCGTCGTCATCATGCAGCGATCTTTCTCGTTTTGCTGCTGCGCCTGATCGCGCTTTGCCGAATAGTTGCTTGACAACGACGCTTGCCCACAGTCGCCTTAAAACGATAGAGGTGCAACTGTGCGACACTATAGGCACTGCCGAAAGTCGGAGAAAACGTTCTTTCGCCGCCCAGTTTTGGTTTCCTAAGTGTAATTAGCCCGATTTCATTGAGCTGTAGAAATAAGCAACGTCGCCCGTTTTCAAATATTACTACGGGTAATGAATTCTCTGTACAAATTATTTCCATTCTTAAGTAAGTTTGAGCGCCTGGCAGTGCTGCTTTAAAGGTTAACTAGCACAATTTCGTTAATTACTCTTCAAAATTTCCGCCTAGTACTTTTACAGTGCGTACCGTCACGAATAAAGCTACTCCTGCAAGACGTGCGGAAATACCTGGTGCTATGTGTTTCTCAGATTTTTGGACACGTTTTCTGAAACACCCTGAATGTGAGATTTTATTTGCACGCAACAGCGATCGTTGGGTTATTTGTCGTAATAAAGGGCCAGACAAGACTAATTCCTGTATTTTCGCCTGATTCTAGCCTCTACAAAAGCTCTTCCTACCACGACACCGAGTTGAGTAAGGAGTCGCCCCTCGACTGGACGAGGCACTATACACTTCTCAGTATTTGCCGTGGAGTGCGAATGAAGAGCAGCAACCACTCATGACGAGAAAGGGCGTCACCGTGCATTTTTTCCGTTGGGGTGGAAAGAGGAAACCACGCAAGTGATGGAACAAGGAAGTATTACACAAATATAGAAGGGATCATATATGGAATCCATAAAGTTGGAATTACACGAACAAAAGCCAGCCAACACGCAATGGGTAAAAAAGTGTGCGTATACGCAAATAGCGAGTGCAGTGGACGAGTGAACGGCCGCAGCTGTTACACAACTGGGAGCATAACCAGAGTCCTTCAATGCTGGTATAACGAATACCTGAAGAGGGTGGCGAGGGTTACGTTCCTGCCAGCGGCAAGCAGTTTCTTCGTCCACCTTTACTACCATTTAGCTTGAGATTCCTACGTTACTGCACGGCAGCAAATGCCATACCCTGTATGGTTTTCTTCGGTTCACTTACTGGTGCCTTCGCGCGGCCGTGAACAACAAAAATCGGCACTTTAAAGCGGTTTACTTTCTCGTCTCTTGCGCTGCGTGTGAAAAGACAAACAGGATACCGACAAGTCTGGGAGTATTTATTTTTGGCACACATATTCGTAAAGTACACACACACACAAAATGTCGCGTACGCAAGCTCCACAGCAGTATATAAAGGCTTCGCTCTGTCAAGAAATGCATGAAAAGGAAGTGCCGTGGGACTAAAATGATGGCGTTCACAATATATGTACTGGCACAAATAAAGCACAAACAGCAACAAAAGGCCAGTTGGATTTTGACACATGTCGAGCCCCGTTCTGCGTCGCACGTGCGCACTTTTGAGGATCTAAACCCTGTAAAGCAACACCAGTTCACCTTAACGTGCTGCTGCAACATTTGCCGATTTACTCGCCACCTTTCTCAATACATAGAAATAAAAAACAAGTCGAAAAGGGCACACAAATTCCGTTCGACTGCTTCATATGCGTCCGCAGCAATAATAAACGCATCAAGCGGTTCAGCTGCCGTAATGCGAGCTCAGCAGACACGACGATGTATAAAATTTCACTACACATGGCAATCAAAGTCAGCGTATATCCGCGTCATTTGCATTCAAAACTTCGGAAAAGCAGCGACAGGCACATAATGAAGGTCGACACTGACGTACACACTACAATCAGAAGATTAGCGGGCAACCGCCGAATCCAGGAAGCATAAACGCAACAAAATTACAAAAACACTCCAACCGCAGCAAAACAGCCTATATGAATGCACTGGGACAGCTGCCTGGTTCGACGGGGCCACGGAATTCCATTAAATGTGCCGCAGCTTCACTTACACGACAAGCCTTAAAATTATCTGCAAATGCACGGCGTTGAAAACACCCGATCATTATTGCTTTGTTCCTCAGGACAGCCAGCGTTCCGCAGTCCAAAAACAGCGTTCTTATCTTACCGCAATATTTCGAAAATACGGTTCCTTCTGTTTTAATACCTGTCACGGAGGTTTCATAAAAAAAAAAAAAAAGCGGGAATGTTCGAAAGCGCGGGAACGTGGACAGGTCGGTATTGGAGTAAGCAGCGGAGCACAGGACACCTTCTAAAGTAGCGGGAGAAACGTTGAAAAAAAAAAAAAAGAAGGAAAGAAGAAGGACTAACGAAGGGAACATATCGCATAGAATTTCATCCCATTATTATCAGCCCGCTCGCTCGTAAACAGCAGACTGGACGACGCACGTAATAGAGCGGAGCCATTTCATTCTTTTCAATGCTGAAATGGTATACTTTTGCGAAATGTGAGCATCCCGCAAGGAAGCAGAATTTTTCAATTACGTTCAGCACGTGAAACCTCGCAAATTGAACCAGACACACTGCTGGTGCAAGAGACGCTGCATAGTTCTGCAATTCTTTCTCATATCTTTGTAAATTCACGAAACGATACATTTTTTTTTTACCGTTAGATTGTCACATGGTGAGGGAACTGCTGCTACGAACATATAAACACTGCTGATTTATTTCGAAATTCTGAGATTTGACGTGCCAAACAGGACGACGATCATGGCGCAAGCCGTTACGCGGGCGTTTTTGCAATTCACCCCCAAGGAAATTTTGCATGTCGATGCAGCCGAGGCTTGATTCCTCGACCTCGAGCCCCGCAGCACCACGCTACTATCGTGGGTGATTTAATTTTTCAGGCCGCATGCACGAAGCTTATTAGCCATAAGAAAAGTTAGTCCGTGTTGAACAGTGGCTTCCTACAGTAAAACCGATGACGCGCAACCGGTCGCGTGACAAACCAGGGACATCTGGGCGAACGTAACATTCTCGATCGAAGAGCTACTGGGCGACAGTTTGCTATTACTGCCTAGCACAAAGCTACATAACACCGAGTAATCAATCAAAAAGTTGAGTTGTTAAAAAAAAAGACAGCACAAAGAAACATATAGAAGAGATCAGAAATAAAAAAAAAATAAAAAAGGAAGAAAAACATGACGCACGAAGAGGATCACATGCAATATAGGACATACACACGGTCGTCATTGTCATTTAGGATATGGATTTCTGTGGTCCCACAATAGCAGCTTTACCGCTTGGCGTGACAGGAGATCAAGGCGACTACATGAGATTAGAACTCGTTCACCTCACTACATACGAAAACTTAGAAACACGATCGACCGAACTCCGGTTATCACGCGGTATAGTCGAAAATGAGCAGATCCGAAAGCTGCAGTCGCCGATCAGAAATGACATGTTTAACTTGAGTGACAGAATACAATAAAAAAAAAACGTTGTTATGCGCATATAAACTACCTAGAGCAGCGCGAATTTATAGAATGAGAAGATGCACGTTTTCCTCAAAGCACTCTGCGGTCGCATATCTCGCACCATCTTTTTCACTAAAAAACACTTTTTCTTAAAAAAGCTCAAGAATATTGCGGATAGTTGGCCCCGAAAATCTTGAAATTAAGGTCGACGTATTTTTCAGTACATTAATTTAGCGGTGGCAAAAAGAGCTGACTTAGGCAAAAACAGTTAACATGGTATGGGTCATTGACACCGCGACAACAGATGGAAATGCATAGGCAACATCGACGCTAAACTTAGCTTTTACCCTATAAAGTCGAATTTGTTCATGAAGTTACTCGCATGGTAATGTAAATCAGACAGCGGCTGAACGAAAGCCATAGGCGCTAGTACTGAGCGTTCAGAAAACTGGGCAGTGACCTTAAGAAAAAAAAAAAAGACAGCTCGATGTTAGTGAGCGCAGTTACAACGCAAGCTTGCAAGTGTAGCTAACAAGGAATAATAGAAACGCTTGCGAGTGAAAAGTTGCACAGGGGGACGAGGCTCGCATTTTGCGAAACTAACCGCTGAAAGCCGAAATGCGTAAGTATCGTTATGAAACGTACGCGCGAGGGCAAATTGTCGGTTGCTATCTTGAGCCCTAATGCACGTCGTTTACAGGCGTGCCTTGTACTCGCCGTAGACATGATGACCTATAATTTGCCGAAGGGAGCAAATGTCGTAACGGCTTTTCGCTGCCCTTGCGTGCATACTCTGGTGGCTTCTTTTTCCGTACCTAAAATAGCACTGACTGTCGCGTCAACATATTAAAAAAAAGTGAGGCGAAATACTAGCACTGATAACTACGATTTATTGCGTCTTATTGGCACAAAGGCCGTTCATAGAGAGCGCCAAAGAAGTGCCGATTGGTATTTTAACCGAGTTTCTGGCGGGGAAAGCTAGAGAAAGTTTTTACTTTTTCGAATTTCTTCTGCCTACTTCGGCGAGAATAAAGGAAAAGCCGAACAAATAAGCAAGTGTACATTAAAGCGCTTCACTGCGATTCGAGCCACATGTAAGAGCAACACGGAACACAACAGAAGTATCATGCAGACTGTGTCGCAACTTAAGTGACAAGCAATGCATCTTATAGGACACAAGAAGACATGGAATAAACAAAAACAGGACATGTCATATGGTCCCATAAAGTAAATGAAAAAAATAGACAAGAACGGAGTGGAGGTTGTATATTTCTTCCCTGTGTTTTTCTCTTGCATTCTTCCCGGAGAACAGCGGTTCCTACTTACAGCAAATAGAGAGAGGGGGAAAAACTGCTCGGCAGCTTGTATCCGTGGCTCGCATAATCGTCCGCAGACGATCGATTGGTTATCCATAATATATGGGCCTCCCACCATACCCTGTATGCATGTCAACATCGCACACCTCTTGCCAGATGTTGCAGGCCGGATTCACTCGCCACAAGACGAGCGAGGGAACAGCTGACGCTCTCGAGTTTTGCTGGGATGGTGGATGTTGGAAGCATCTTAAGTATACGAGTGCACGGCCCAGCACGCATGGACACGACTGTCTTCACGCGGCAGTAAACTACAGCCTCCTCCACCATACGTACTACTGGCCGCGGGATCGACCTACAGGTGGCAGCGCCGTCACCACGTTAGTGTGGATCGCCGGTCGGCGGCGCGCACTGAAATGTACACAGCCGCGCTCCGTTGTGAGCGGTTTCGAGGCAGTTGCTAGCAAAACAAAGACGCTGATTGAAGTGAAATTGTAATATAGACGTCGTCCAATGTCACGCTATCGAACATTCCTATTCCATGTAAAAGAAGCATAATTCGCCATTCGACGGGGCACTGACATGACCCAGCCGCAGAATCCGACTTTCTTGGCGTTCCTCTCTCTTGTTTCTTTGGCCATATACTTGTGTTCTGTTTACAAGGTTTGCCTTGCTTCTACACGACTGAAATAGTCGAGTATTGACTTGCCGCACACCTTTCACTATCGACCGCAGGAAAAAAGAAAAAAAAAAAAAGCTCAATGCATTTACACCCCCTCTCCTGTCTTCTCGAGACATACCGATCTCCTCGCAAATATTACTACTTCTCATAAAGATGCCTCATGCGGGAGATTGATAGCAGAAAATCCAAGTTACATACAATCGTCTTTCTCTTTTTGCCTCAGGGCTGGTATATCCTATCAATGGTAGCTATATACGGTGTGCCGACAGATATAATATGAGTGAGATGATGAACATGCCCATCCTTGAATATTCATTACCGAAGCTTAACGATGAAAAAAAGGCTTCTGAAGACGCGTGTGCAGCTTTTTTTTTTTTACCGTTTATCCACTGTACCTTTGTTTAAGCGCCCCGCCAAGTTGCCGCGTTATAATAGATAACCTGTCAAAAGCAGAACGCGCTCTAAAGCGACTGCCAACACCAACATTTTCTCTTTCTTGTGGCGCTCTGCTGCACTGTACTTCAGCTCTCGCCATTAAAGCCACATCGCCGCCTGACACCTTTTCGACAGGCCCTATAAACTCACTCCATCAAATACTCATCGGCGAGATAGGAGACTGTGCCCTAACGCCTGCCTTTAATGTTTAAAGGAAATGAGGAGCTTTAGTTCGAAAAGAGATCAGCTTGCTTCTGGCGGCTCTTCCGCCCAATAACGCTCGGTGCACAGAAGCAAGTGGCCAGCAACTAAATAAAAAGACAGAAAAAAAACACAAGGAGTGTTAATTGCTAAAATTTCTTAACTATAAGTTCTCAGTAGGAAAACCGGCCAGCCACTTTGGCCTGTATTGGAGGCGCTAACGGTTGGTGCGCTTGTGAAATCTGCCTTTATCAAGCGCGATCTCTTTTTCACCAAAATACGCGTGCAAGTGGCGAAACGTTTGGGATATGTATATTGCAGATAAACATGCACGTAAAAATTGCCGTAGTGTAGCAGCTCTGTTCATTATTGAAAGAAGTATAAAAGAAACAGCAGTACTGCATGGGGTATGCCCACACATCTTCCGCAATGTCCTTTCCTTGAAAACTCCAGAGAAAAAAAAAATGAGGCTGAATAAAAGTCATCAAGTCTTGACAATATGCTATATAACACGGCGTGTCTGTTTTTGTTGCAGTGAAAACCAAACGGACGTGAAATGATTCACCCACGTTACAGAGCGCCAAAGCAAATCGTCCTGTGCTAATGTGTTAATATATCAACACTCAAAATGCATGTTTTAAGTCGCACTGTTGCAGTTCTCTTCCGGGAATAACGCGTGTTGCACATGTCATACTTTAAGTATCCCGGTCGCAAAGAGAAAACATTTCATTGGCTATGCAGCATGCTGGCCTTGTGTTTTTACAATTTTCAATGGCAGTGATCATGCTTCATTTCATATTCGATCAAATGACATGCGAGTCTCGCAAAACGAATACGATAATGACGCTGGCGAAATGCACTGATTGAATCATAAATCACCATTTTCGGTAATATTCCATGTCTTAAAGATAAGCCCCGCTAAGTATTTTCAGTATGAAAAAGAGACCCCGTCACAAGCCATTCTAATAGTCAAACTTGCGGGAAACCACTGGACAAAACGAGCACCCAACAACGATCTCGGTTCTAGCCACTTGTTACGAGTGAATCCGGCCGCATTCGCACTGTCCGCGTGGCTGCGTTTGCAGACAAACGCTGTCGCAGCGCCCACCTGGACGACAGCTCCTTAACCACGGTGCTTTACATTACACACGCACGTATAACGTGCGTGTATAACGTAAAGCAGAGTTAATATATAACGTGCATTAGCCCGTCAACGCACGCGCGAAGCCGGCATCGCGTTAAACGCCAGCTTCGAGGTAAAATGCTAACGGCGGTAGGTTAACAGTGAAAATATTAATGCCCTTGAGATGTTGATTAGTGTCACGTGCAGACGCAGAAAATCTATAGGCAGTGTCTTGAAGAAAACCGAAGGAGCGGGCGCGATCTCTCAAAGCTCGTCCTTGCTAGCCTCGGGCTCGCTGGTTACGTCGGCAGGAGCCAGAACGCTGGCCGTCCCATGGTCGGAGTCGGTCATGTTCAGTGTGTCCACCACGACAGAGTCCTCGGTGTCGCTGATGTAGTGCTCTTCGCCAGTGTAGTGCGTTGGGTGCACGAACAGAGGGTGCACGGAGAAGGCCTTCAGGTCTCGCCGGGGAAAGTGTGCAGCCCACACTTTCCTGCAGCAGGAATAAGTGAAAGAAAGAAAGAAGACAAAAATTAGAATGCCTTACTCTGCTGAGCGGACGAAGTGAATAAATAGGTAGGCACACTGAAGTTCTATTTTTGTCGTTCGTTTATTTCAACTACAAAAAAAAAAAGAAATAAAGAAAGAAAGAGAGAGAGAGAGAGTGAAATTTACATCAAGTGTGGTAAACTGCTGTTCGACGTACTGAATTACACATATCGTCCTAGAAAGGACGCCGTACGTATTTATTTATTTATAAATACTGCCAATCCATACAGTGTTTGAATACAAAAACAACACAAATTTTGGTGCATTGGCAATAACAAGTAGCTTCAAATAAAGTGCAAAACAAGAGCGATTAACAGCATGTTGAATCTAAAATTAAATAGGCTCGAACAGTGAAAAAAAATCGTACTGAGAGGAAAAAGAAACATTTTGCACAGTGGTGCCGTAGCACAAGGTGAGAAATACATACTGAGACACTTCAAGACACTTCACGAAAAAACAAACACAGTGGTGATGCAGTGCGAGGCGATAGATTGATGAAGAGAGTCTTGGTACTGCGTAGTCAGGCTGCTTTGCGTACGCGAGCCCTCGCGCTCCCTCAGGGCATCGAAGGCACAAAAGACAGCAGGGAGACACCAAAGTAACGCAACGGTGTGGGGGCCCCCGCGCTTGGGGGCCCTATCATTTGCCAGCGTTTGCCACCCTGCGGGAAAATCACGACGAGCGACAGGCCAAACTGGAGGTACACTTAGTAGGGCGAGATAAGCAACAAGGCCACCGTTTGCATAAAATTTCGAATGTCCTTGGACATAAGTATTGCGAAATGTGAATGCTACAAGAAGGCGAGCAAATTATCACTTGAGGCGTCTGCACGGTGTTACGACGGCACTATCTCGAAGGCAACAAATGCACTACTTTGCTATGCTTAAGCATAATTTGGCATGGCTTTGGCGTGCCTGTTTTCACAGAAGGAAAGAGAACGTCTAAGTTGCATGCATGTCTTCTGTAGTAGTGACCAGCACGAATAATAGTATATAAGCGTAAACGAGCGTTCTTTTTCATGCCTCAGCCAATGTAGCGGTAGGGATACTTCCTAATGTCATTAGTTTAAAGGGCAACTCCGGCGGTTTTTTCACCATGTTCTGATATCAATGTTTCCCAATGGTACTGATAGCCCTGTAACCGCCAGGGTGGTTCAGTTTGCTCAGAAACGCACCAATAATTTTAAATAAGCAACTGAAAGTCGTCTTCAAACCGAAACCGAAACTGGTAGATGTTTCGTGGAGCGTGTGCAGTGACGTCACAACCTTGCCGTCACCAGAAATATGGAACTGGGGCCAAAGAAATGCCAGTGGAGAGGTCATCCGCGGACATATTGAGTTATGCCAGCTTTTCTGATCTTGACAGCGACGAGTTGTGCGCTGAAGTATCGCCGTTTTGCTTTTGAAAGCCCGCTGGCTCGGGTAGGCAGCGCAGAGGCCATGACATCAAAAACACAGGGTGGCCCGCGTGAGAATCCGCTAAAAAATTTTAATATTCATTTACAGAAAAACTAAATGACCTACATCCGCCTGACTTGGCATATATTATTACAGTACCGAGGAGAATGCATATTGAAAATTTCAATGAGATCAGCTGACACTGAAAAGTCGCCGGAGTCACCCTTTAAGATGTGAAGAGAAACAATTGCGCAATCGCATCACTTCGTAAACATAGGCTTACTGGCCATAAAAAACATATGTGTTACACAGTTCCTCGTGGCGTCCCTACCTGGCATCAAATGGAACCTTTTTATTTTTCATTGACTCGTAAAATCTTTGCAGCGCGAAAGTGCAAGCGCTGCGAATGGTCACTGTTGCGATCGTACATATGGATGCATTTAATCCAAAAGTTTCATGGACGGACTAGTCCGGCTGAAGTTTTATGAAAACAAAAATGTGGCTGATCCCTCTGTCATAGGAATCGGTATAACAGGATAGTGAAATGGTCCTCACAAAACCAGTGAAATGTTTATTGCGCACAGAGATGAACTTGCACATTGCTATCGGTGTTTTGCTGGTATGACCCTTTCGTAACACGGATGCACTCGCGTTGACGCCTAGTGGCACATTTCCTCCCTCCCCACGGCTAACGACCATGACCGTGACCAACCGCTTCTGGTAGTTGAAGTAGTTGACGTAACAGCTCAACGCTGTGGATGATAAATGCAGCGCGGCAACAGCATCAATGCATGTTCGTTTACGCGACATTGACTCGCGTACGTCATTTCTGTGCTTCAACGTCTAATGCAGCAGTTTCCTTAGTCGGTGCCATTACACTGGAAGCAGTAGCGGGCGGGAAAACAGCGTTGGCGCATGTGGGAGCTGCATTATTTCGCTTCACCTCTCCTAGACGGCGGCACTACCCGAGGCAAAGTGTGCGTCGATGTGCATGCAGGGGCGAATGAGCGCATTGGAGATGAGACAGACTGACAAAGAAGGATGTAGACGCGTTCGTACAGCTATGAGCAAGTGCGTGCGTAGCGCAGTTGGTGGAGCTCTCACACCTTTCGTCGCGGTGCGGAAGGTTATGGGTTGGAGTCCCAGCGCGCAGGCCCTGAAAAGATTTTCTGCTTAGTTTTTTTTCCTTTGACTTATGTACCTGTATGGTATACTGCGTCATTTCCGTCATGAAAATGACGTGGCTGATGTCTTGGTGGAACCCGGCATAAAAACAATTTCGTGTAAAACAATTTTTCAAGCTAAGCGCCGCTGCTTTATTTTATTTGGACGGCACTGGTCCCATTACGCGACGAAGAGTAGCCGTTCATTGACAACAAACTGTCACTCACATAAATTCGTAATGCGCAAACACGCGACCATGAAACGAAGTCACGAAAAAAAAAAAAGAGGAAATATAGGCCAGCTGACTTGAGCGATTACTCCGGCTCTGAACTCATGTACAGCGACAGCAACACCTTTCATCTGGATGCCTCATTTGCGTAGTTGTTTATTTTCTTTTAGCACTAAAGATGGCACCTACCCACTACATATATATGGCACTGGATAGGTTAAATACATTTCTTTCTACATATGCATGCAGATAAAATGACACCATCTGGCCACTGAGAACGATGCCTGAATAAATGCGAGTGCGAATTGTGCGTATCGCGTTGTCCTTTCGACGATCTTGTTAGACGTCGTGCATTCATCGCCGACTTCGTGCGGTGATGAATGAGGAATGCGCGAGTTCTACATGTTGGAATTCCGACTTTATGTATTGTGTCTAGTCTATTGGGGACATATTGCGGAGGAATAATTAATTCACTAATGACAGTCGTAATGTAGAAACGAATTGGAATATGCTTGTAGCAAAAATTAACGAATTAGCAGATAAATATGTGCCTGTTATTCTGTTAGTCCGGCTGAAGATGTGAAGAGAAACAATTGCGTAATCGCATCACTTCGTAAACATAGGCTTATTGGCCACAAAAAACATATGTGTTACACAGTTCCTCGTGGCGTCCCTACCTGGCATCAAATGGGACCTTTTTATTTTTCATTGACTCGTAAAATCTTTGCAGCGCGAAAGTGCAAGCGCTGCGAGTGGTCACTGTTGCGATCGTACATATGGAAGCATTTTATCCAAAAGTTTCATGGACGGACTAGTCCGGCTGAAGTTTTATGAAATCAAAAATGTGGCTGATCCCTCTGTCATAGGAATCGGTATAACAGGATAGTGAAATGGTCCTCACAAAAGCAGCGAAATGTTTATTGCGCACTGAGATGAACTTGCACATTGCTATCGGTGTTTTGCTGGTATGACCCTTTCGTAACACGGATGCACTCGCGTTGACGCCTAGTGGCACATTTCCTCCCTCCCCACGGCTAACGTCGATGACCATGACCAACACCGCTTCTGGTAGTTGAAGTAGTTGACGTAACAACTCGACGCTGTGGATGATAAATGCAGCACGGGAACAGCATCAATGCATGTTCGTTTGCGCGACACTGACTCGCGTACGTCATTGCTGTACTTCAACGTCTAGTGCAGCAGTTTCCTTAGTCTGTGCCATTACACTGGAAGCAGTAGCGGGCGGGAAAACAGCGTTGGCGCATGTGGGAGCTGCATTATTTCGCTTCACCTCTCCTAGACGGCGGCACTACCCGAGGCAAAGTGTGCGTCGATGTGCATGCAGGGGCGAATGAGCGCATTGGAGATGAGACGTACAGACTGACAAAGAAGGATGTAGACGCGTTCGTACGGCTATGAGCGAGTGCGTGCGTAGCGCAGTTGGTAGAGCTCTCACACCTTTCGTCGCGGTGCGGAAGGTTATGGGTTGGAGTCCCATCGCGCAGGCCCTGAAAAGATTTTCTGCTTAGTTTTTTTTTTCCTTTGACTTATGTACCTGTATGGTATACTGCGTCATTTCCGTCATGAAAATGACGTGGCTGATGTCTTGGTGGAACCCGGCATAAAAACAATTTCGTGTAAAACAATTTTTCAAACTAAACGCCGCTGCTTTATTTTATTTGGACGGCACTGGTCCCATTACGCGACGAAGAGTAGCCGTTCATTGACAACAAACTGTCACTCACATAAATTCGTAATGCGCAAACACGCGACCATGAAACGAAGTCACGAAAAAAAAAAAGGAAATATAGGCCAGCTGACTTGAGCGATTACTCCGGCTCTGAACTCATGTACAGCGACAGCAACACCTTTCATCTGGATGCCTCATTTGCGTAGTTGTTTATTTTCTTTTAGCACTAAAGATGGCACCTACCCACTGCATATATATGGCACTGGATAGGTTAAAGACATTTCTTTCTACATATGCATGCAGATCAGATGACACCATCTGGCCACTGAGAACGATGCCTGAATAAATGCGAGTGCGAATTGTGCGTATCGCGTTGTCCTTTCGACGATCTTGTTAGACGTCGTGCATTCATCGCCGACTTCGTGCGGTGATGACTGTACGCGCAACTTAGTTTGTCACGTTGTTATGACCATGTACACAGAAGTACTTCCGTGCTCACTTTGGGCGAGGTTATCCGCCAACCGTGTCCCCATGTCACCATTAGCGTTCCTAAATAATAGTCTGGGCAAATTTCGCTGTCCGTCATTGTCACGCACAGATGCGTTTTTATAAATGAATTCATTATCCAAGCCTAAGTCTTGTCGTCACCATTGTAATATGGTAACGTATGCCTCCTTGGAGCCACTGACGCTGTCTTCACGAGCATGTCCACAAGAAGCTGCACCCATACAGGCCGCCGTCTTGTGAAGGATTCCTCTCATGTGATACGTACGACATAATTCCCGTCTTTCACGATCAGCTGCTTGGCTCTGCCTTCCGAAATACGTGCGCAAATGGCACTGATCTCAGAATGTGTGCTGCACAACGCTTTGCTACAACTGTCGAGAAGTGTTGTTGAGCGAGAGCTGAACAAAAATGCCACATGCAAAAATAAATGCTATGACACACACACACACACACAAACACCATTGTAAGGCAGGAGCACAGCTGTTGTCTCGTAGCCTTAATGTGGCCGAGCCTAGAGCAGAACGAAGATGACGCTCACGGTGATGATTATGTACAGGTGAAGAAGATGACCGATGAATGTTTTGCTCACATGAATTCCCCCTCGCGCGAAAGCGGCCAACCTGGCCGCTGTCTATGGCGGGGAAGTACGTCGTATAAAAGGTTTCAAACGGGAGACATGCACAACCTCCGTACCACGGCAGCGGCCGTCAGAAGGCATGACAGCGGGAGTGACGCGATAGTTCACCGGTGATGTTTGCTCGACCACAATGTAAGGTCCGATAAAACGTGACTGAAATTTTTCGCACAGACCGGGAACTCGGGTTGGGGTCCACAACAACACTTCGTCTCCGGGATGGAACGAAGCGACGCGGTGAGATGCGTCGTAGCGAGCCTTGCGTTCCTGTTGACTTGCCTCGGTATTGAGGCGAGCACGGCGGCGACACGTAGCAAGGCGAGACAAAAACTGCTCGCTCAACGATGGGGACGAGTTGACGGGGACATCAAAAAAGGAGGCGTCGAGGGAAGATGCTGGCTGCCGGCCGTAAACCAGAAAGAAGGGTGAGTAACCAGTAGTGCGTTGGACAGCAGTATTATATGCGAATGTCACGAATGGCAGTACGGAGTCCCAGTTGGTGTGATCAGCGTTGATGTACATAGATATCATATCGGAGAGGGTACGATGAAAGCGTTCTGTGAGGCCGTTAGTCTGCGGATGATAGCTGGAAGTCGTCTTATGGATAGTGTTACAAGTGAGGAGGACGTCCTCAAGCAGCTTCGACAGGAAAGCCTTGCCGCGGTCACTCAAGAGCACGCGCGGAGCGCCGTGCCGCAAGAAGATAGCTTCCAAGAAGAAATTAGCGATCTCTTCCGCGGATCCAGAACGTAGCGCCGCCGTTTCGGCGTACCTTGTCAAGTGGTCTACGGCCGTGGCTATCCATCTCTTTCCGCCAGCTGATGTTGGCAACGGTCCGTAGAGGTCGATCCCAATCACTGCAAATGGAGTGTCGGGACATGGAAGAGGTTGCAGCAGCCCAGCAGGTGGTAAAGTAGGTAGTTTGCGGCGTTGACACAACGAACAAGAAGCGATGTATTTTGCGACGGAAGTGGCAAGGCCAGGCCAGGCAAAACGAGTGCGGATGCGGTCGTAAGTTTTATGATAGGCGAGATGACCAGCCGTCGGATCGTCGTGAAACGTCTGCAATATCTGTGCCCTGAGCGATCGAGGAGCGACCGGCACCCAACGCTGTCCTTCGGGGTGGCAGATGTGACGGTAGAGGATTGAGTTTGCGATCTTGAAGTTCTTTAACTGCCGACGGGTCCGAGAATTAGGAGGACGAGATGAGCCATGGAGGCGTTCCATAACTGAGTGGCAGTAAGCGTCGTTGCGTTGGTGTGCCGCGAACGTGTCGGGGTGGAAAGAAGGACGCTCATCGAGTGCGGCGAGTGACAGGACTGCGGATGATTCGTCCACAGGCTTGCTCACGGTGCGTGGTAGGCAGGGAATGTCGGAAGGGGACGGTAGCGGGCAACGACTGAGGGCATCCGCATCATTATGCTTCTTGCCGGATTTGTACATGACGTCGAAGTCATATTCTTGAAGACGTAGTATCCAGCGACCTAGACGTCCCGATAGATTCTTTAATGTCGACAGCCAGCACAAGGCATGGTGGTCGGTGACGACCGTGAAGCGGCGGCCGTGGAGATAAGGCCGAAATTTCTGTATGGCCCAAACAACGGCAAGACATTCCTGCTCGGTTATCGTGTAGTTTCTTTCTGCCGAAGTCAGTGTCCGACTTGCGTATGCGACCACACGTTCTTCAGAAAGTCTCCGTCGCTGTAACAGAAATATGACTATGTCGTCAAGGTAACATAGACAAGTCTTCCGCTTGAGGCCTCGCAGCACAGTGTCCATCATTTGCTCAAAGGTTGCGGGGGCATTGCAGAGGCCGAAAGGCATAACATTAAATTCGTAAAGTCCATCAGGTGTGGCAAAGGCAGTCTTTTCCTTGTCGGCCTCATGCATGGGGATTTGCCAGTAACCGGAGCGTAGGTCAAGACTGGAAAAATATTCCGCTCCTTGCAATGAATCTAACGCATCATCAATGCGGGGCAAGGGGTACACGTCTTTTCGAGTTATCTTATTCAAGGCACGGTAATCGACACAAAAGCGCACTGAGCCATCCTTCCTGAGCCATCCAAACACACACACACACACACACACACACACACACACACACACACACACACACACACACACACACACACACACACACACACACACACACACACACACACACACACACACAGCAGTGGCTCAAGGGTCAGCCACTCGACTCGAAGAACCACATCGTCTGGGTGCATGAGCTCAAGAACCAACGGAGCCTTCGATAAAATAATTCTTATCAATGGCGAACTCATGCGAGGAGGTGCCCTGACGATAAAAATATCGTAATGGTAGTGTCACCCCAAACAGCGCCAAACCCAGTTCATGGAGGCAACTGTTGCCCTAAATAATGAAGGAAGAGAAAAAAGAAAGTGAGTCTCACTCGGGATGCTTGTCGAACATGATGGGCAGATACTCGTCAACAGGCACCATGCGGGGCAAGGGATCCGCGTCGACGAGTTTGCGGGCGCCAGCCAGTGTCAGGGCGTAGCACAGGGTCCAGTAGGAGTAGTCGACGTGCACAAGCCGTGAGGAGCCCGTCACCAGAGGTTCCTTGGAGCCAGAGAGGCGCTTGCGTCCCAGGTATCTGCGTGCGTGACAATGCCAATTTGGACAGAGTACGGTTACGAGGCGGCGACGATATTCAAAGAAAGGTGACCGTGATGAGGCAATAAAGAAAGGCGTTGTGGCGTGAGCATGTCGTGGCAGAAATATAAGGCTCAGCTTTTGACATTATACGCTGGGTGCCACAAAACTTTCCAGGTCAAAGCCAGGACGGCTGTACACCATAGGAAGGTGCCATGCGTCATATAGCACTGTCGTGCATTTGGAATGTAGAGCACTGTAAGCAAAAGTTGCCCGATATTTGGGTTTTTGCGGCTCATGAGCCTTAAAAACTCCCTTGTTTTCAAAATTACTACGTCTTGTTGAGGTAAAAGGAGCATATGACATAGTTTACTACCACCTGTTAGAAAGGTAGTAAAAGGACGTTATTGCCCTATTTTACTACGTAGGGGGTTTTGTGTCACGTGATAAAAAAACCCCAGTCTAGAGTTTAAAGCCACGTGATCAAAACCTACGTACCACGTCACGTGGTAAACAACTCCAAACTGCCGTGGCGCAGGGGTGGAGGCCGTGACAGCCCTCGAATGACTATTTAGTCCTAGCCACATGGTGCGCGTTTGCAAGCAACTGTTCGTCAAAAGCGTCGGTCGCACAAGAGGGGACGCGACGTCTCGGGGCGTGAGTGTGAACGGCGTGAGTGTGATCAGCGCATACGCGTATCGGCGCACTCGCCGATACGCGTACGCCGGCGTCCCTCAACCAGAACGTGATACCGTGACATCTCCGGCAGCTATGCCTAGTGACCGTCGTTTCGAAGGCACCGCCGAGTTCTGGGAAAGCACGGAAACTGTGGTCGAAAACGTTCCTGACGACACGGCGAACTACCCCGAGTGTTACCAGTGCGGCGTGGCTTTGTGCTGAGTTCAAGCGATGCTGGCTGTCCTAGCGCCGGTCTTGGTGGACGGCGGCCAAGTGAAAACGCACTTTCGAGTATCTCTGCTCCCGCGCTTGTGCCTGTGTTTGTTGCGCTCTCAACGAGTGAAAACGTGCTTCCAATGTTTTAAGTTCGAAGGGTGAGTCCTCGTTTACTGCTCAATAAATTGAGTGATGTCTGCATTTTGCGTAAGCCTAGTGTTTACCCAGCCACAGTAAACCTCGAATGAGCTTTAAAAATAACTAAAAAAGCGGAGAAAACATTGTTTAGGCAGTAAAAAATTACTCCGCGTATAGTCGCTGAAAACCTCCAGGGGGGTAAATAATTACTACCGTTTCTACTTTCAAAAACTCGGTTAGCGTGAGAGTAAATTTTTACCTCGACTGTTACCTAGTAAAAAAAAACCCAGAAAAGGTAGTGCGCTAGAGGACAAGCTGTTTATCCCGTTCCTGGTTATTTTTGTTTAGTGTGAGCATAGCGCAGAAGCCTAGAAGAGTCTGTACTGTTGGATAGGTTCAGTACAGCGCCGAAGTCGCAAGTGCATTTCAGAAGAGGCAAAGCCACAGGCCGGCCTCTTTCTATATAGCACCACGCGAGGGTGATGAGGATGGGTGAGTCGCTGGAAAGGCTAGAATGCACAAAGCCAATAAAAATCAATGCCACAGAAATGCGGCAAAGTTAAAAAAAAGGTTTAGTCGTTTCCCGAGTATAGCGAACGGAAAACCAATATAAATTGTGGCCATCTACTCACATGAGATCCCAGTCAAGGTGACGAACTTCAGCCAGAAGCTCTGTGATCTTTGTCCGGAAATATGGCTCGAATCGTATGTCGTCCTCGAAGATGAGCGCGATGCGGTGTTGATTCTCAATCATCTGCGATAACACAACATGGCACGAAAAACAAATTTTATATAAGAAAAGTGTGCGAAAGCTACAGCTAAAGAACGGTACATGTCCACGGAAGAAAGAGAGAGAGAAAGAGGGAGCGAACACAGAAACACGATCTGAAATGAGCCCGAGGTAAATGACCCATGTCGGTTCGAATAAAAAGATACTGTTCCGTTGTGCTCAGTATGTGCATTGGTCCTGAAATCCGCTTCTGGCGAAGAGCGAAATCGGCCAACGGAGTGATTCGCCCATGTAGTTGTTCAACGTTCCAAAGAGGCACAGGAACTGTGAAGAACGCCGCAACTGAGGTCTTTAAATGAGTTTTGACGACTGTTTTTATTTGAATCAGTTCAATGAATAAGTGGTTGGTGGCATCGGGTATACCTATATTCTCTGACATGGTAACTTCCTCGTTGTGAACAACCACAACTGCGACTGCGACTGACCACTTCGAGTCACTGGAAGGGCATATTAGGTTCGACATACGATTGTTTCACGGCAAACAGCCAAACTATTGCCTTGTTTCCTAGGCACAGCGAGAAATTCACAAGGCTGATGAACAATACATGAAGCGATGCTTGCAAATGGAACCAAAAGGGCATGGAGAGAAGGGCGCGGATATTCTCATTATTAAATATAGCTTCAAATTGATTTGCCCTTAGCCAACGACACCAACATAACTGACATATCGATACTCTTTATCACCCAAGTTATGATCTCACACACACCGAATAGCGTAATAGAAATACACCCGTCTACAAGGTTCCCCAGATAACTCGCACCAAAATTAAAAAAAAAGTGGCAGATCCCACGTGCAGTGGGAATACATCCCGTCTACAAAGTTCCCCAGTTAACTCGGACAAAAATTTAAAAAAAAATGGCAGATCCCACGTGCAGTGGGAATCAAGGAAATGCGAAGCACGCATCAGGGACGTAAAATGGATCTGCATTGTTGTCTCGCTATATTGATTTTGGTACATATGAGGCTAACGAAACGGCCGCAAGGGCACCAAGACTGTGGTATGTAAACCATGCCGCTCATGACTCGCATGTGATGATTCTAATGTTATGACCCGTCATTTATATTCGTCATGCAGTCGTGTTGTGCCATAGCAATTTTGGTATACATCCCATTAACGAAACGGCCAATACCGCACCAAGACCGTGGCATGTAAATCATGCCACTCATGACATGCATGTCACGATTTTTGTGTTACGACGTGTCATTTATGTTCGTCATGCAGTCATGTGGCATACCAATTTTCGTATACATCCCATTAACGAAACGGCCAGGAGAGCTCAATGTCGTAGGCGGCTAGATAGATGGATAGATAGATACGCCCAAAGTAGCCGAAGTTCGCTAAGAAATGCTTCGCATTTAAAAAGAAAAACAGGAACCCTACTAAAATCGTACCAACTCCATACTATTTGTAGTTGTGTGCACTTACAAACAGAATTCTTTTCATCACTAAGTATTAATTACTTAATTGTTTTTATTGACCAACTCTTTAATTACTGCTCATATGGCTAACACGCCAATCACAAAGTTGTAGAGCGCCTTCATAACCCGAGTATCACGCATTTGTTTTGTGCTGAAGTTTCGATACCCTGGGGTTCTTTGATGTGCACAGACATCGCACAGCACACATTTTGCCTCCATCGGAATGCAGCCACCGCGGCCGGGATTCGATCCCGCGACCTTCGGAACAGCAGCAACGTGCCATAACCACTAGACTACCGTGGCGGGACGGAAACGTAGACCTTGTTCTGTTTGAGTAAGAACATTTAAAATGTTGTCTAGGGATGTAAAGTCACCCTGTACATTTAAAATAACTAAAAAGTCATCAACGTACCTGGAAATACGAATTATCTCCCCTGCCATAAAAGCTGTGTCCAATGCCCTATCAATTTCCCCTAAAAAGATATCGCACAAAACAAGGGCAACACTGGACCCAATACACAGACCCCTACGCCGCAGAAAAGGCTGATAATTAAAAACAATAAAGGTCACATTAAGATAAATCTCTAAAGGCGCTAAAGAATTTTCTACAGCCAAACCAACAGAAATTTGGAAGTCGAGAAGACCACTCTCCTTAATACAGTTTCTAATAGCGACTAAGGGACCATCTTGAGGTACTGAATGAAACAAATCCTTACTGTCAACCGATAAACTATACCCTATCCCCTTACTACTTTTTAGAAAATGAGCGACATATCTTCAGACTTCCACATACGAAAAGGATCGGAGACCGTGAGTGCCTTCACGTTCCTCAATAAAAAATCACAGCATATCCACTGGGTGAATGATGATGAGTGGGCGAAGCTCCGGAGGGAATCATTGGTAAACCGTGAACCTTCCGTGTAATTCACCCAGTCGATCATCATGTAAAGACGTGAGAAACACTGTATTCGAACGCTGGGATCTCGCGTTTAAGGGGACGCTAGCACAAGCGCGTTAGAAACGTGCAGTACACTCTAGTAAGGGGGAGAGGCCACAGCGTCTTACGCAGTCCCTTACACAGGCCGGAACGCGCACCGCGTTTGCCGACGCCATCACATGACTGCTGGGAGAGTATAAGGCGGAGAGGCCACAGCGTCTTACACCAGCTTCTTACACGGGCCGTAAGGCACTAGCACAAACGCGTTAGAAACGGGCAGTCTTTCGTTAATGTTGGGTATTTAGTGTCATCGTGGTGCATGTGTCCATGTGCGCTTCGTGGCGTAGTGGCTAGCGCCGCGCGTTCAGAAGTGAGGGTTCCCTGGTTCGATTCCCCGCTTCGGACATAACTTTCGGAATTTTAAAGACGATATTAAAGACGATAGTCTTTCTTGGGATACTTCAACGCAGAAATTTTGGTCTGTGTGTGTGTGTGCAGTGTGTGTGTGTGTCCTGCTGCGAAAGGTGAACCCCTTCCTCAACGACCACCCAGCTTGAACTGGTAGCTACCTTCATACTTTTGAACACAGTCGGCCAAAAAGCAAATATTACGCATATCTGAGGCGCAACATCAATATGTAAGTATTAGACGGTGTGTTCCTTTAGTAGAAAATACATAGATGCGCAATTCTAAAGACCCTAGTGCTTGTTAGGATGCGCAAAAGCGGACGTTTCCTACGCAGTTCTGCGTACTAGGCAAGCTTCTTGCGTTTCCCGAAACCATGGCCAGATGGCGCCCTTATCTCACGCTCGTGCCGAATGGGTAGCACAAGGCAGCGGAACGGCCGCCCGCCACTCCGGCCGGTCCCTTTCTCTCCTCGCGTCTCTTCGTTTTTCCTCTCGCTTGCGCAACTCCTCGGGGAAACAGTGATGTTCCGCGCAGGGAATTTTCCCTTTTTCAGGGAATTTTCGACCGTCATTTTGGACGAAAGGGAAAAAGGGAATCTTCGCAATGTTGCAGGGAATTTTGGAGATGATTGATGATGATTTGTGGGGTTTAACGTCCCAAAACCAGCTCTGATTATGAGAGACGCCGTAGTGGAGGTCTCCGGAAATTTCGACCACCTGGGGTTCTTTAACGTGCACTGACATCGCACAGTACACGGGCCTCAACATTTCGCCTCCATCGAAATGCAGCCGCCGCGGCCGGGATTCGATCCCGCGACCCTAGGATCAGCAGCCGAGTACCGTAGCCACTAGACCACCGTGGCGGGGCAGGAATTTTGGAGGTGGAGACATAACCTTATAATGTTCGAAACACTTCTGTTGCGGGGCACTTTCGGTTCGTACTCGGTAGAGTTACTGTATATTTATGCTACCTGCGGTAGCATATACAGTAACTCTAGTACTCGGTTGGCAGTTTTCGGTTTATCTAATCGTTCCCGGCGCATGTAGCACGGGAAATCATAGCCTTTAAGATTCGTTCCTGTTACACGGAGCGTCCTTCTCTTTACTTCGGGCGGTAGGCTCGGAATCCACGTATGGGCTATGTAATTACAGCACATGAGCTCCGAGATTGTCGATCGCCATCGTAGCACATCCTAGTGGAAGCCATTATTCTTTCACCAAAAGTTGGAAACTATGTGTGCGACAAGCCAGAAGCTTTCAGTAAGAAAAACAATAATAATAATAGCACACTTTTCATTTTATACAGCTGCCGTGTGTACACAAACGAGTATGTACGGCATTTCTTCCGCATTTCTTCCTCCTTGAAGTCCTACGAAAAGCCAATCTCGGAGGCAATGCTTTGAGTTGCGCAGGAGCACAAGCGCGAAAAGAGCGAACGATAGCAAGAGCCGGAAACACGTCAAACACGCATATATATATACATATTTGTGCAGAGAAATATGCGGGGATTTTTAGCGATGCATGCAGGGAAAAATGCCTGAGATCGGGAATTTTCGTGCCTCGGAAAGGGAATTCTTCGGCGCAGGACGGAACATCACTGCGGGGAAATAGAAACACGCGAACCGGGACTCATGTAGTACGGCCGGTAGAGGGCTATCGTCTTTCGACGACATTTGCAGCGAAGCACGGAGATACGCGGCCAATTTTTTTTTTTTTCATAAAAGTAGACGTGGCTATCTACTACTACTACGACGAAAGGGCGCCTTTCGCTCTCTCTCTCTCTCTCTGTCTCTCTCTCACAAGACAGCAGATGGAAGAGTGAGAGCTCGCGCGCCGGGAGGCACGCGCCGAGGGCGAGCGCGTGCCTCCCGGGAGATACTGCCGGTTACGCCTGACGCCTGACAAGGTTAGACTAAGAGGAGCTTCGCCCCTAAAACGCTTACATTTTTCTGCAATGTGCCACTTTCGCTCACAGTAGTTTTAAAGCTACATTAACTTTGTGTCTTGGCAGGAAAAAAAAAAAACCTTACTTTACGACCCTTACTATACTTCTAACGTTATTAGCAGGAGCGTTCAGCTTGAAGTTCTCACGGAATTTCATGAATTTAGCGTTCACTCTCATCGCACTCTTAAAAGGTAAAAAGCTCTTGTACACTGTAGCTAGGGCTTTTTCGTCGAACGTACCTTTCGGCACAGCAACAAACCCACCTTCCTTATTGGCTTGTAAAAGAACCGAACCAACATGCCTGAAGTACATCACCACGCTCTCCAATTTCATTTCGTAACCACGTAGGGGTAGTTGAAGGGCGCAACTACTTAGGCAGTCTACACCATCCAAGAGGCAAAGCTCTCTATATTCCTCGCTCGACCTAGCAGATACCTCACTGTTAAACCCAAGAAGCTCGTGAGTGGAGGCTTGGGGCGGAAAGGCGAATTTCGGTCCCTTCTTCAGAATAAGGCCTTCCTTCCTGAGTGAGAACTTCCTTGGGTCATGCGAAGAGGCTCTGCAAGACCTTAAAATCTGAGTAGTGGCGTCAAATGCGCTTGTTTCAAGACTGCCACTAGTGCGCCAGAAAACACTGCCTGAGGAACGTGCGGCCGCAGAACTACGGGACTACAGGAGGAAGGCGAATCAGCGGACAGAGGTCAAGTGGCGCGTTATCCTGACTGCGCTGCACAAGTCCACTGAGACAAGGAAGAGGCTTACAGAACAGCCGCCAGTGGTTGTACTGAGAGAACTCTCATTGCCCGAGAATATGCCCGAAAGTCTGAAGGGAGCGAAATTCGCGTTTCCGCCTCAAGTCTCTGCTCACGAGCTTCTTGGGTTTAACCGGGAGATATCACCCAGGTCAGGCACGCATGGCCATTTTCTTGACCATTTTTTTGATCACAACGATCAAGGAGCCAGCGTGTAATCGTATAGTGCCGCAAATTCTTACGGTTCAGCAAACACACAAAACACAATAAGAGCGAGAAATTTTCGTTGGACATTATTATTTTGAAGAGTTTTCATAACCCCAAGCATCCTCCGCGTACGCAGACTCGTCACAAGTTTCTATATCCCAGCTGCTGCGGCGTCATGCACATTTTGCCCAGTCGCAAATAAGTGGCGTACAGTCGCTAACAAAACGCATGACTAGGAAAAATACGAAAAAAAAAAAGAGAAAGAGAACCAGGTCTGTCGACTCCGTTATCCAACAACCAACTCACGTCTTTCCAGATGGTGTAGTGGCTCATGAAACATCCGATTTCACCGGCAGTGATGGGTCTGTAAAAAGTTAAGAAATAAAATGCACAAAAATGTCAGGCAAGAGTAAAAGTCAGGTATGCCTGAAACGCGAAGGAAAAAAAAAGTCACACTACGCACAACCTTTACAAAAAAGCTCAAGTCAGCCTCCAAATTGATCGGAGACTCCTTCACAATTAGGGTACACAAATAGGCCTGTTGGTCAGATACGTTATCAAACGACAACAACAACAACACTGAATCATCACGAACGTATGACAGACCTGGCAGGACGATATGGTGTCCTTCAAGAAAGCTTTTAATCAGAAAGATGTGACCTGTTGAACGCATGCGCGTGAGCTCACTGTTAAAACGCACAGGAGTGAAAGATCAATTCTGGAAACACGGACAGCAAAGCAGGCATCAAGGTGGCGCCGTGTAGCAGTTGCACAAGCCCCCCTTTGATTGTACGTTATAAAAGCGAATCGTTGGAAAGGTAGCTATACATATCATACTTATTTTCGAATTAAAATCTTTGTTGGAAGACAGCGCTTCATCCTGTGCCGTCTGTCATCTTTGAGCTAATTCAGCTTGCTTTTATTTCTTCATAAAGGTCCCCCATAATGGTAAAGAGCATAAGATACTGTATAAATTCGAAGGGATACATATAGCGGTAAATCTTAAGGGGAACGCCTTATGTTTCTCATGAGTAGAAAACTCCGTGGTCGTAATCGGCATAAACACGAATGGTACAAGACAGAGGTCATAGATGGTGCGCCACAAATGTCTCAAATGGTGTCGAGAGCAGTACGAAAGTCAGCCACGAGTAATCAAAGGGAGAAAAGTGAGAATCATGGTGGACCACAGCAGTTGATGTGTATGTCAAGGTGAAGTAGGGGTGATTAGGTAGACAAATTAGATAATGGTGGACTAAGGCAGTTATGCGCATACTGGAGTGAATTACACGTAATGAAGGGTAGAGCATTTGGAACCACGGTGGATTAAGGTAGATTAAGGAGGTTTGTGTGTATGTTAAGGAGAATTATGTGTGATCAAAGGCGGACGAATTAAAATATTGGTCGTTGGGGAAGGGGGAGTAACAAAGTACGCAGCTTCCGCTAGGTCGCCAAAGGCCAGATAACAGCGAAGCTGGCCGATAGTTTGCCGAAACAGGTCACTTGATAGTCATGTGATATTTTGGCGGGGACATGTCACGTGACATTGCGTTACGTTAATTTGGCGGGAGCATGTCACGTGACATTGATGTAAGTTATTTTTGCAGAAACACGTCACGTGATGTTTTTTTACAAGATTTTGGCGGGAAAATGTCCCGTGATCCCCTAAAATCATGCAACGCAATGCCACGTGGCATGTTCCCGCCACCAAGCAAAAGGACACCTTAACTTGAACAAAAATTACGGTTGTTGAGATACGCTAGCTCCGCATCAGGTAAGGTCACAGAGGGAGAGCTATCAAAGAGCACCGCTCTTCGTAAAAGCTGCGGCTTCGAAAACGGCGCTTGTGCGAGCGTCCTTGTAGCGCTTGCGAACTGCGCACCCCGCGAAGTCAGCGCTGGCGTGTGTTCCGCGTCTTTTCGCGATATAACCCTCTGAAGACGCCACCTTCTCGAGATAAGAGTATCCACACCACCGAGCACCAGGTCGGTGCAGCCTTTTCTCCATTAAAAAACAAAAAACAAAAACAAAAACGAAAATCAGAACCGGTGGGTGCCGGCACCCCTGGGTACCGAATCAAGCGCCATCCGGGTCAAGAGGCGGACGCTTCAACCATTCGGTCATTGCTGCGGTTCTATACAGGGAGCAGATAAGCGCTCAACTAAGCCCAACCCATCTCTCTGCATTACCGTATTTCCATCAGAGCGTAGCGTCTTCGCCTCCGCTCCACGAGACCCCAGCACGCGGGCCGCTTCAAGTCGCCATTCTTTTCGGCTCACCCTCGCGTACTTCCTCACGAACGGCACACAGTGTGTGGGCACACATTCCATCGGAAAATATCTCTGAGACTCGAACTAATCAGAATTGTGAGAGCCATGCAAGCAACGCAATACTTGTGGTGCAATTCACACGTGCTTTGGGAACTAGCTTTCCATTTCTGTAATAGTTATATTGAGGAAGCTTCTACATTGGCGTTTCTAATTTGCGGCTTTTCAGCATGGTGGATTAGAAATATCATTTCGGCGGCACACAAATGAAAATACATTTCGCTAGCAGCTGCTTTGCGTTTTCTCGTGCAGTTGAAACGATTACGCTTGCAGCAGCGCAAGCACCGGCTCGTGGTGCGGGCTTCTGTTCTGCGACGCAGTTTAGGGCCGTGGAAAGAAGAGCTTCGCCGGATCGAAAGAAAAGACGGTTGCTTTCGCACGCACTGCTGAAATTACTATGGGTGCAATCACGAGTTGCTCCGGCCGCTAATCGGAATGAGCCCGCGGGAATTTGGAAGTGCGGCAGCAGTGTTAATTTACGGCCCTCGTTAGAGATACAGAAGCGTTCGATGGAGAAATGCGGTACGCGGAGCCACGTGCGAGATTACGTTTAATTGAACGGACACGTTGGCGCCAGTCGTTTGGGCCTGCACTTGAATATTGTGACATGAAGCAACAGGTACCAGTATTTAAGGCAAAACCTTTGAACTTTGCATTATTCATGTGCCGTAATGTTGGCAAATGAAAAGGAAATTATCTTATACAATTGATTTAGTGAATTGATTGAATTAGTACGTATTTTTGCACTAAGGATACGATTTGCCTCCCCGCCACGGTGGTCTAATGGTTATGGCACTCGGCTGCAGATCCGAATGTCGCGGGATCGAATCCCGGCCGCGGCTGCTGCATTCCGATGGAGGCCAAATGTTGAGGCCCGTGTGCTGTGAGACGTCAGTGCACGTTAAAGAACCCCAGGTGGTCGAAATTTCCGGAGACCTCCACTACAGCGTCTCTCATAATCAGAACTGGTTCTGGGACGTTAAACCCCACAAATCAATCAATCGATATCGGCGCTCAAAAAACGCCCACAGTTTTCCTGGAGTTTCGCGCACCGTCGAGGTGTGACGGCCATGACGCTGCTGACGGTGCTATTCGTGACATAAATGTTTTGAGGGCGAAGCATTTATGGCTTTCATAAATTGTGTGGTGTATCATAAGACTATCATCATCACAGTTCAGGTCCCCAAGAGTGCGCGCGCACTCCTATACAATGCCCAATGCACGGCTCGTTCGCAGGCACGCTGCTTTCTCTTGCGCTCATGACCCAGCGCACTACAGCACTGGCAAAACTGCGGCTGGCGGCCGCACGTTTTGCCCGTGTTCAAGCAGCAGCAGAGGAAAAGACTAATAGAACTCGTTGCTGGGCTAGTTGGTGCATACTTAAAAAAAAGAAAAATGGCGCAACACAGGACAAGGACGAGATGAGGGCTTGTACCCGTTCCCTCATCTCGTGCTTGTCCTGTGTTGCGCCATTTTTCTTTCTTTGAGAAGAAAAGACAGTGCGCGTCGATTTGTCCGGTGCGCAGCGTCTCGCGAAGCTATGCGTTTGTGCATAGTGTAATATTACGTGGTCGTGACGCATGTAGCACTCAAGACGAAGCACGCAGAACTCAAGACGATGTGAAGCAAACTGTTTATTGGGGAACTTGAGCCCAGCAAAACAAAGCCAGTCACAATGCACAGCAATAGCGGTGTGAACAGTCGTTCGTGGACGGAAAGACTGACAAACGGCAAAATGTGTGAAGGGGCGGGACGGCGTCAAGCCTAGGCCATGTGTGCCGCGTCTGCCACCGTCTGAGGTTCGACGCGAACGTCTTTAGCCTCAGCTCGGTGCGCAACTATGAGCAGCTTTCGCAGGATATCGCAGTGCTTTGCGAGGCGTTTCCCGAATCCTCGAACTACAACGACATGCGGGTGTGCCGGAAACAAACCCGGACCAGCCAAGTGCCCACCATCTTCGCTGCTCCGCTATAGCCTTGCGCCGCTATTCACAAATTTTTCTAGATACCTCGAGGCCGACGCTAGAGCGACGTTGTAGCTTAGCGGCTACAACGCCGCGTTGCTAAGCACGAGGGCATTGCTGCCGCATTTAAATCGGGAATCAACGCAAACCACACATTTATAAGGTGCGTCGTAGCATCATCCTGATTTTGACCCGTAGAACCACACAATTTGATTTCTGCTTTCAATTACTCGGCTATCAGCATAATTGTTTTTTTTATGGTGCTCTAAGGAGAAACTGAATTTTTATTTTTCTAATATTACTCCTATAACGCGTAATTTGGCACAGCCAACAATGATCACGAATCATTTGCCTAAGTGAAGGTTTCCGCCCCTTAAGCGGTCACTCAATGCAGCTCATTCATTATTCCTAATAAATCTTACACAGAGCAGCGCACACCAACGAACCTCTTAATAATGGTTCGTATAGCGAGCCGGCGTCGTCGAAAAAAGAAAGTAAATAGAAGCCGATGAGTGAATAAGGATTACATCAGTGCGTTGCGCCCTGGCTCGCACGTGTTGGCCGAAGCATATACAGGGTCTTTTTTTTTAGCTGCAACACATTTTTTAAATTAGAAAAACATAAATCGCGGGAATGTCTTGTGCACCATTCGAGTGTACGGGTTGGCGGCCTCTAGATACAGAACAATTACCGCACTTGTATGCATAATTAGCAAATTTACGCTAATTAACTTTTTAATTATCAGCAATTGGTGGCTATAGTAAATGAGTACTTTGGAGCTCGTCCTCGACACTACCTATCCCAACGATCAAATTTTGAATAGCGAAGTGCATGTCTGAGCTACGCGAACAATTAGTTCCCCGTGGCAGGCTCCTTGAAAGCGAAACTGGATGGAAAAAGAGCGTCTGTGACGTCGATGTCGCCGCCCCCGCGGCTTTCGTTACTCGCCACTCGCCCGTGGTCACCGCCGCTCCGGCCGCGCAAGCAGCTTGCGTTATCTCCTTCTTATCTGCGGCGTTGGTCGCCGCGGGCGAGTGACGAAAGCCGTGGGAACGGTGACATCGACGTCACAGACGCTCTTTTCCCGGCCGATTTCGGTTTCAAGGAGCCTGCCACGGGGAACTAATTGTTCGCGTAGCTCCGACATGCGCTCCGCTATTCAAAATTTGATCGTTGGTATAGGTAGTGTCGAGGACGGGCTCCAAAGTACTCATTTACTATAGCCACCAATAGTTGATAATTAAGAGTTAATTAGCATAATTTCGCTAATTATGCCTACAAGTGCGGTAATTGTTCTGTATCTAGAGGCCGCCAACCCGTACACTCGAATGGTACACAAGACATTCCCGCGATTTATGTTTTTCTAATTTAAAAAAATGTGTTGCAGCTAAAAAAAAACACCCTGTATGTATTGCCGTGCAAGCGCGCGGGCGTTGCCGGTGGGCCAATGTGAGCATCGGCTCTAATGTGTCCTTTCACTCTGCTCCCAGACCGGAGACGTAATTGTGACGAACGGTGACTATGGGACGACGTGCGCACTTCTGTAAACATGTTGTTGGGAATAGCTTGAATTTCAGACGAAATTATGTAGCCCGGTTAGTGCGCCCCCCCCCCCCCCCCCCCTCCTACCACCTTCCTTTTTTTTCTTAGCTGCACCGAAATTTAGGCATTACACCCTGAATATATTAACTGCACCGAAATTTAAACATCACACCCTGAATACATAATAACGGCGTTATTGGTGCAGTTCGAATGTCTCCGTCGAAGGCAGTTGGTGGATAAAGAGCAACAATTATTTGAAAAAGAGCTGCGTGCGTTATGAACAATGTAACGTTCACTGGCGTAGCTGATTGAAGAGCAAAGTAAAAAGGCCTTGTTCGAAATTATGAGCGAACTTATCCTTATTAAGCAAGCTCTTGTAAGCGCTGTACGCAAAAAAAAAAAAAATGCCCTTCGTAATATCTCTGAGAACGAAACTGATGTAACGACAAAAAAAAGCGATACGATGTCCACATCACCGCCTGTGGCGTGTCCAACACCAATTTGTTCGACACGCCCACAGCATGCAGGCGCGCCTCATTAGCATGTATTCGAAAGGAACGAGAGTGCGTGATAGTCACGGCCAGCGTGACAGATGTCGTTTAGGGCTACGGTGTACGCATGAAAGACAACATACGCCGTTAACGACCACGATATCGCATGTAAGAGCCACAAAGATATATATATATATATATATATATATATATATATATATATATATATATATATATATATATATACATATATATATATATATATATATATATATATATATATATAGTGTGTGTGTGTGTGTGTAAACACTTAGTGCCATTAGTAACGAAGGCGGCGAGAAGCAGCAATAACAAACACAACAGTGATATGCGAAACCCTGAAAAACCAGAAAAGTGAAATGGCGATCGATGTGTCCTCGCGCAAACCATACAACGAGATTCAGCACACTGCTTTGAACGCTACCACTCGTTTTCGGAAGGCAACAAAGTCAAACCGACAAAAAACAAAGGAACAACATCCACACAGTGGTTAGAGAAGCGCAAAGTTCATTACATGGGATATGGTGTGACACGTTCGAGACCAACAGTGGTTGAAGCTTTCAAAATGTCTTATTCAGTGTCGCTGTTGCGTAGAGAAAAATGTCGCTTTGCTTTTTGTCTTCTTGCGCGATCCACTCATCAGAGTAACCTAGTGATCTAAGCACTTGTTTGTCGGTCTCCGTCATTAGAGCGTTCGTCTCGTGGTTCATTACGCCGCGGACGACAAGTAATTCGAGCGCGACAGGCACCGTGAGCAATGGGGAAAGGTTTTTACACACACACACACACACACACACACACACACACACACACACACACACACACACACACACACACACACACACACACACACACACACACACACACACACACACACACACACAAGTGGAAGTGGAAAAATAAAAATCTGAAGATAGAATACATGTGAGTATTACGAGCACAAGTTGGTCGACTCAATTTATAATGATGTAGCTCACATTTACTTCAAAGGAATGTATATCAAAATCACCTCTCAACACGTTGCGTACGATCGAGTTATCCTAAAGAAGCCTCAGATTTGGTAAATTGCAGTAATGACCTGATATTTTTTGTTTAAGCAAGCCGCGAATTATATCGCAAAGCACACGAAAAATTTAAACTACCCTAACGTCCAGTCTTTCTTTCTTCTTAATTATGGAACCTGTTCAGAATTTCTGCCTTTTCGTAATCCGCGTACCGTTCGTACAACGGAGGTTACTGACATTTCTTCCTATTCCTATATGTGTATTGCTCGTAATAATAGACATCAATTGTGCCGATCTCGTTGATGAACATGTGTACCCACACTGCAGCACTCAAGTTTGCAGAATGTAAAAATATTCATAAATAAAGCTAAACAAAAACGTCATTTCACTTGAGTCGTTCGTTACACAACACTCTACCGTAAAACTGAAGTTTGAGGCTTAACGTCCCAAAGGTTCACCATGGCCATTAAGGGAGGCCGTAAAGGAAAACCTGGGATCAATATCGAGCACTTGGCATTTATCAGCGTATACGCTCAAAGCACGGAAAATGTGCGTTTTTACATTTCAGACTCCTTCGCAAAACATTCCCAACTGCCATAAAATGAACCTACTACCCTGATCAGCAGCAGCAATATATGCCATGCAGCTACTGAACCAAGATGGTGGATGACATTCTACTCAGTTCCGTTACTTCATTACACTGATATATATTATTCCACGGTCGAAAAAGTCAATTTTCTTTTTCGTCGCGACGGCGCGCATCAGGGCGGTATTTGCTGTACTCTAAACACTTCTACCTTAACTTAATCAAAGACGGCTCATTAAAGGGACCCTGAAACGGTTTTGACGATATTGTGAAAACATGGTGATCCGGTACAGCGAGTCATTAGGATCATAAGAGGACAGATTTCAGCGCTCTGCATAAAGTGTGTAGTTTACAATAAGGCTTTGAACACGCGCATCGCAAAAGATCGCAGCGGCTCGACGAAATGCTTTTTCAAACGCCCCCGCCTATCGAACGATCGAATGGGAGGCCGCTGATTGGCCCCCTAACAAGTGACGTGCACGTTATTTTCCCAATCTAACTGCAAAAACGCGCTCCTACAACGTGCTGCTTCGCTTCAGCTAACGGTATCGTCGCGGCATCTGGCGGCGTACACACGAGTCGCCGGCGCTCTATTACAGAGGCTAGCACTGCCGAGGCCGGGGAGCTCACTAAAGATATCGGGGCGCTATGTCGCTGCGGAGGGCTCCGCAGGGCGGCTGGCGAGGGAGGCACAGTCGTCGCTAGCGCGCAGTCCGGAATTGATCGAGTTGAGGAGGAACAGCAGTGGTAAGGAGGAAGGCGACAGAAATAAGCTCATAGCTGCCTTAACGCATGGTGCTTCGCTTTATTTATGGCATGAATGATTTCACTATTGTGTTGCCTAATCAGTGACGCAATGTCAAAAGAAGTTTCAGGGACCCTTTAAAAGTGTTTTATATTCTTGAACGGGCGCCCGCATTGGAAAATACACCGTACAGGAGTGTCCGACGCCTACTGTAAGAAAACTTGCCCGTGCCTGAGACTTGTTATATCTGGGTTTTACGTCCCAAAACCAGCTCTGATTATGAGAGACGCCGTAGTGGAGGGCTCCGCAAATTTTGACCACCTGGGGTTCTTTAACGTGCACGGACATCGCACAGCACACGGGCCTCAACATTTCGCCTCCATCGAAATGCAGCCGCCGCAGCCGGGATTCGATACCGCGACCCTCGGATCAGCAGCCGAGTACCATAGCCACTAGACCACTGTGGCGGGGCATGCCCGAGACTCCTTAGGTTGGGCATCCACCGGCAAATGTAAGACCCTATAGATTCATTACAAAGAACTTATGAGGCGCCATGAAATCATAGCACTGGAGTTGAAGGTGCCTTTGGCGTATGCGCTCACAGCGGTCGACCGTCGAGGCGTGCCAATCCAGCGGCAAGGAACTGTCGCTGGGAACAGTACCAAGGATAATCACAGAGGATGTGAGCGATCGTTTCCTCTCTGCTCCAGTGATTACAGGCAGCGCAGTCTCTCATTCCAATATTCCTGGTGGATTATTGCGACGAAGACGCTATTAAAGGAGTACTGACACGAATTTTTGACATTCTCGTATTGTTGCTGTAAATGAAAGCACTGGCGTGGAAAACCACAAAAACAGTGTCATGGTGGCTCGCAACACAATGAATATAGTTTTAATACGGCTCCCTTAAAAGCTGACTTTCGGTTTCGATTTCGAGGGGGTTTCCTAGTGACGTATCAACATAGTCGGACGACGTCTGAGCCACGTAGGGACAGAAATTCTTCATGGCGTCGCTGCAACTCTGTCGTCTTTGGTCGATTACACCTGAGGCACGCAAACAACGGCAATTTCACGGTCGTCCAGTGACTCTGACCGCGATTTCGGCGATTTTTAAGAGCCCGTGTTCATACGTCATCGTAGTGTCCATTGCAATGGGGCTGGCTTGCTGTGCTGGGCGACGCGAACATTAAAACCAAATTAAAATATTTTGTACGTGTTTCCTGGCTTCCGTGTGCGGAGGGCGTTAACAATACATGACTAGGAAACAAAAAATGTATATTTTGCGCCGCCGCAAAATCGTGTCAGTACTCCTTTAAGTTCGTTCGAGCAACGGGCTTCATCGAACGACTCTGATACGGCTGTGCTTCTGTGTGTGTGCGCTCTAGCTCCTTGTTTTTTTTTTTAAAAAAATTCGGAGCATTTCTTAGTCGCACGATGTCGCGCTTCGGCGTCGGCGGCGGCGGCGCCGTCAACACCTCCACTGCGCATGCTCGGCTCGTCTCGTGCCGGCCCACCGGGCGTTCATCAAGCCAAGCATGCGCAGTGGGGGTGCGGACCTCTCCCCCGTACTCCTCTCCCTCGAACGCGGGCGGTGTGTATATAAGCGGCGGAGTGCGCGTTCGGAATTCAGCCAAGGGCGTCTTTGCGGACCTCTCCCCTGTACTCCTCTCCCTTGAACGCACGAGAAGCAGCGGCGAAACGTGAGCAGCGAGCTTTAAGACCCCAGGTACGTGAGCGAGAAGCGGCGTGCAAACGTCGTCAACGAGACGCGGCTCCGGACGCTGCTCGTGGACGCAAGCGCCTTCATTCAATAAATAAGAATAATAAAGACGAAATAACAATTAAGCATTGCCAAACCATACCCAATTACGCAACATTCACGCGATACCCCCACCACTCTGCGACGCATTTACTCGAGTTCCCCCCGTGGGAAGATGCGGGCGACATTTTTTGCTCACTTTTCTGTCCTCCCTTCCACAGTGTCCGGTAGCAAACTAACTGGATATTTCCTTCTGGCTAAACTCCGTGCCTTCCCCACAACACTTATCTCTCTCTCTCTCTTAACGCGTGCATTTTCGTGCGCCTTGTGATCTTTTCAAGAACAAAAAGGGCCCACTTTAATTGGGGTACAAGTTGGCCTGTTTTAACAATTACGGTGGTATGAGCATGCCAAGGTATATTCAATGTAGCTGAAGTTCCTTTCTTCGGTTACAGAAACAGGAGCAAGAACTAAAAGCCATGTGGCCTGACAGAGGCTCTTAGTCCTATGTGCGATCGGCATACATGATACTGAATGCAGAAAACGAAAAAGCAAATACGGCACAGAGACAAGGAAAATACAACGTAAAAAATAGAAATAATATATTACCTTACACAAACAATGCACTAATATTCGCTTTATCCTTAAAAAATTAGTGGTATGCGCTTTCAAACCAAAGCGTAAAGATACAGTTGCACTCACATAACGAAATCTGAGTGCAATAGCATATTACTTGCAATTAATTTGAGAATGTAAGAGAAAGGTTTTTATAAATGTATAAAATGGGGTATATAAAAATCAAAATTTTGTTTAACAATGTTCGGTCGCTTACGTACTTGACAGATTAGGACCTGACGTGCGTAGTCAGTACGTGTAAATAGAAATGTTCTGTTTTGATTGCGTAGCGGGTCACAAGGAGGAGAAGCGGAGGAGGCTGACAGCAAGCAGTATGTTTTTTATATGTAAGAGTAATCTACGACAAAAAAAGCATGCAGCTCCACTAACGAGAAACCTGGAGAGGTGCGAAGCCTGCTGTGATGCACCGCTAATCAGCAATTCGCAATCCGTCCGCAAACGGTGAAACCTTGCAAGCGAAACCGAACGGGTTGTTAGCAGATCGTTTTGTGAGCACTCCTCTGCAGCTAAAGACGCATCATTTGCTTGTCGGTGGCTATCTTTCCTTTTCTTTAGCAGAGCGCGTCGCAATGCAACTGGCCACAAAAGACAAATTTTCTAGGGGCCGTGGTCGTACTTTGCCAAAGCAACGCGCTGGCAGGACACCGCGACGCCGCCTTCTCTGGTGCGATCAACGCGGATGGATGGATGCTATGAGCGTCCCCTTTGTAACGGGGCGGTGACATGCGCGCCACCAGGCTCATAAGAAAATTTCAGAACTTTTCTTTTCTCTCTCTCTCTTTAAATTGTCCTCATGCCTTTTAAATCTACTTCAATCGAATTGGTCATACTATAGCAAAAACGGAAATTCATAGCCCAGTTCCCTGCCCCTTATGGCAGAAAGTCCATACTTTTCCCTATAATTATTTTTGTCCGTTATCTCTAGTTTTCTGCCACCAGTATTCTAACCGTCTCTTATTTATTTCAATCGCGGCTATGTTCAGCTTCCCGTTGTTCGCCCTAAAACCCAAGACTTCATGTAGGGTGGTGCCCAAACATACACCTGGGTGGATATTTCCGCATTCAATCAGAACATGCTCCGTCGTTTCCCTATCTTCCTCACAGCATGTGCATTTTTCTTCCTCTTTACTGAATTTCGCTTTATAACTACGCGTTCTAAGGCAGCCCGATCTCGCTTCAAACAGTAAAGCGCTTCCTCTTGAATTATCATAAAATGCCTCCCTCTTTATTTCGTTTTTGCCCTCTCGGTAGTTATTCAGAGTTGGTGTTTTTTTCCATCGCTGCCATCCAGTAAATTTTCTCCGCCTCTCTGACTTTTCCCTTTACGCTCTTTGTTGTCAGTCCTCTTAGAGCCGTATATTTACTGGTGAGCTTCCTAGATCCCTTCCTCCACTGCGTGTCAATGCTCTTTCTATATAAATAGCGGAACACCTTCACTGCCCACCTACTCTCTTTCATATTCCTTAGCCTCTCTTCAAACCTTATTTTGCTCTGCGCTTCCCTTACCTCAAAACTCGCCCATCCCATATCGCCCTTTACAGCCTCGTTTGTCGTTTTCCCGTGAGCACCCAACGCGAGGCGTCCCACAGTTCTTTGATTCACACCCATTCCTGATTGTATCTCTGGCCTCATGCACACCACTGAGTTCCCGAATGTAAGCCCCGGTACCATTACACCTTTCCACAGACCCCTAAGCACCTCGTATCTATTGTATCCCCATAACGCTCTGTGCTTCATTATTGCTGCGTTCCTCTTCCCTTTGCTGCCAAGGCTTTTTCGTGTACCTCCATGTATCTATCACCCTCATTTACCCATACGCCAAGGTACTTGTATTCGCTTACTCTCGGTATTTCTTGGCCCTGAATGGATACCGCCTGATCGTTGGGACCATTGAATACCATCAATCCGCATATTGTTACACTAAATCCTAGTCCTATAGAGCCTCGCCTTCCTTTACGCATATATACACCAGCCGTTGTATATCACCTCGACTGTCCGCGAATAAGACAATATCGTCAGCATAAAATAAACCCAGAAGCATCTGCTCAATCATCCCGCCGCCCTGTTTGTGTGACAGAGTAAAACCAATGTTGCTATCTGCTAGCGCTTTTTCCATTCTAACAATGTACAGCATGAATAACAGCGGCGACAAAGGACATCCCTGTCTCAGCCTCTTGCTAATATCAACGTTCTCTATGCTACTGATTCCTTCCCATTCTATGCAAACTGTATTTTCTCGATATATTTCCCTCAACAGCTGTACACAATCGTCGCCTATGCCCATTCCTTCCAAAATTTCCCACAATATTTCCTGATTAACATTGTCATACGCCCCGGTGATGTCTAGAAAAGCCACATACAACGGCCTGCTTTCTATTTTAGATATTTCTATACGCTGAGTAAGAAGAAATAGGTTATCGTCTAAACGCCTGTCTACTCGAAATCCATTCTGAAGTTCTCCCAAAATGTTGTTACGTTCTGCCCAGTCTTCTATTTTTAATTTTACTGCTTCAATAGCCATCCTGTACATTTAAACGTGAACATTTGACAGAAATCTGTCTGGTTGGGACGAAGTTAAAGGTGAAAAAAGGGGGAACACCAACCAAATTATGATCATCAAAAGTAAAATTCACTCCTAAAGAGTGTCCTAAAGAATGTCTCCTAAAGGCTGTCTGGTGCCCTCCAGTCACCCCTGAAGAAGGGTCCGAGTGGGACCCGAAACGTCGGGTTTTTTGTCATCTTTAGGAGTAAATTTTACTTTTGATGATTATAATTTGGTTGGTGTTCCCCCTTTTTGCACCATCCTGTATAGTACCGATGTAATGGTTAGCGGTCTATATGAGCGAATGTTATTCTTTTCCCCCTTGCCTTTATGGATTATGTTCATTCTGCTTTTTCGCCAACTGTCCGGTATTTCCCTCTCCTGTAAGCATTTTTCTACGGCTTTCAATCGTGCTTCTTTAGTGTTCTGTCCTAATTCGTTAATGAGGCTAACGGGGACCCCATCTAAACCCAGAGCAGTGCGCTTTGGAATTTTTCCTTCGGCCTTTTTCCAGTTAAAATACTGAAGTTCCAGCTCTTCCTTAGTTTTTCTCTCCGTCATGGTTTGATCCACTGGGGGAATCTCTTGGACGATCTTTTTAAACGAACCGGCTGTTACCTTCTGGATGTAACCCAACGCCTCGTACCCTTCCAATTGATTTCCTCTTTCATCAACAATATGCTGTTGCAATGTGGCAGACATTTTACCTATAGCGCTTTTATGTGGTTTCAAAATATCCTAGGTGCGCCCTTCTTTTTGTCATGAATTTCTGTCACCGAGCGTTCGCTCTCACCTTTAATTTTTGCCTCGAGCAATTTCTGTACAATAGATCTTTTCTCTTAATATATTTCCCATCTTTCCATGACTTCGACTTGCGGCCGCTCCTCCCTTTTTGCCTGTCTGTGTCCCTTGATGCTTTACGCCGCCTTTCGGTCGCTTCCCGGATTTCCTTGTTCCACCACCTTTTTGGCATTCTCTTTCGTTTCCAGCAAACATTTTTCTTGTCATTACTTATTTCTTTCGTCATTACATAAACTAGCTCATTATAACCCCAGTCCTTGCCTCGTATTTTGCCTACTTCTTCCTCTACTCGAGCGGCTATATTTTTTATTTGTTTGTCATTTAAATACGAGCTGCCAAACTTCGACTCTAAGTTATTATTTTCAGTTTTATATCCAAGTTGTAACGTTATGCGTTTATGATCACTACCCAAGCTGTTCATCCCGTCCTCGTCTATTCCCGTTTCTCTCAGTTTTTCATAGATTCCTTCTGTCATAAGACAATAATCAATGTTCGATTGCCCGTTTCTGACCTCTCACGTGATTTGTCCATCACACTTGGACCCCGTGTTAACTATGACAAGACTCTATGGTGCTCGCAAAGATCGAGCAATAACCTGCCATTGGTGTCTGTATATCCGTCAAGGTCGTGGATGTGGGCATTCATATTCCCTAGGAGGATGATTTCGGCCCCATGGTCAAATTCTTTAATATCGGTGTTTATGTAATGCTTTATCTCCAGATTCTTTTCCTTACAGTTATTTCCCGTCCCCATGTAAGCTACACCTAGCCACGTTTTCTTTCCACCTACCGTGCCCGAAACCCAGAGGTGCCCTGAACACGTTTGTTTTACTCTCTCCCATTTGGCTCCGCTATGAATAAGCATTCCAATACCCCCACCTTTCCTTTCTGATATGATCCTATTGCATCCTTCCCAAACATAATTGTCAATATGTGGTGGCTCTTCCAGGTCTCTAAGGTGTGTTTCTGTAACCGCATTAACGCCCATCTTTTCTTTGTTTAACTGTTCCTCAATTTCTAACCATTTTGCGTTTTTTTCTGCCACCCTGCATGTTTATGTAACTAATTGCTACACGTGCCTTCGCTCTTTTCTTCCTTTTGCCTCTTTTCTGGCATTTCTCAGTGCTACCTGCCTGAAAATCCCCTGGTTGTTTCCTTTGTTCCCTGCTACTCCGGATTCCGAAGGGCCCGCGTGCCCCCCAAAAAAGCTACTGCACGTCCTGCATGCCGCCAACCCACCTCATGACCAAGCCTCCTATCGAAGTGAATTCTGTCTCTTTGGAAACCCCCGCACCTATGCACCTCCCTGTTTATTTCCACTACTTCGAAACCCTTCTCTCGACTCGTACGCCATATCTCTTTGTTTGCATCGACAACCGCTCTTTGGAGGTTGCCGTCACGCACTGGTATTTCCGGTACCGTGCACACTACTATCTGCACCTGGGGGGAGATGGTGCGCATGTCGTCGATGCCTTTTGCCAAAGTCGTCGCTAATCCTGACGATTCTTTGTTGAGGACATCGTTTAGCCCTGCCGCAATCACCACGAGGTTGCGTCCGTGAGCTCCAGACTTGAAATTTTCTCTTGGCTGCCTCATGACTGAACCCAGCCTATGTCCTGAGAACGTCCCTACCAATACTCGTTTGTCGCCTTTCACCCTCTCTCTGAGTGCCTCGGCGTATCGAACTAAATTGGAATCGCCAGCTATGATAACCCGCTGAGGTTTTCCAGCTGGAGTCACCTGCACCTGGCTACTGTCTGGGTGTTTAGCCAGAGTCACAGCTGCTGCATTGTCTACTCCCTCCCGCAAAGCTACTTCCTGAAAGCTGTGCCCCGCGCTCTTTGCACCTGCGTTTTTCACACCCGGTCCTTGCGGCCCTCCCACGCTGGAGGTCGGCGCTGTACTATTCTCGCTGTTGCCTGCTTCTTTGTTCATCTTAACTACCATGGCTTGTCCCTGCTCTTCTGACCTAAGCCTCTCTCCCATGGCCTTCGTTTCCTCACGCTCTTTTGCCAACGCATTTTCAAGCTCAGCGATTCTGTCCATAAGTTCGCTCTGAGCTGCCATCATTCTTTCCATTTTCGCCTCGATCTCGCACTGTCTACATTTGGCGTCAGCTTCTTTTGCCTTCTCTTCCGCACACACTTCCATTTTCACAGCTGCCCCGCACCCTAAACACTTTGCGGTCCTTTTGACCATGACCGCTCGTAGCACAAGAATGACACTATCTAAAGAACAAAGGCCCTCGGTACTACAAACACTTCCCTAAGACAATACATACCCAAAAACTCAATGGATAGCCCACACTTCAAAACACTCGTGGTGGGTGTACGTGCACCTCAGCCACGTGGAGGAAGAAAAAGGAAAGCAAAAAAAAAAATCCAAGAAACAAGTTACTGACCCCCCAAAAAACCGTGCCAACTAATAACCACAAGTATAGTTCATGCTAATGACCTATACTAGAAAAGCAAGCTCAATGCATGCAAGAACACTTATCTGCCGCTGTCGTTCCGGAGCCTCGAAAAACACGTCCGCTCACGCCGGCACCCTAGCAGAGACTGAAACAACCGAAGTGCCATCTGCCGGCGCGCATTAGTACGACAATCTGCTTCGCTCTATCGTTCCTAGATGGCAGTATCACCGGTGCGGACCAAGAATGCAGTGGAAGGGAAGCGATGTAAATTTAAGAGTAATTTTGCTTGCTAAACACCTATGCTTTAACCGAACATCGGTTAGACGCAAATTGTAAAGCGATGTAGCGAAGATATAAGGCTTCTTTGTTCCATGTGCCAAGCACGTGTCGGTGGTGTGATCGGTAGAGCTTCCAGCTCCTATCTCATTCTTGGTGGTTGTGGGTTCGAATCCGAGCGGATGGCATTTTTTCTTTTCAACTGCGCGTTGATATTTTTTACCATACAGTTTGACAGCTTGCATTACGAAGGCCGACAAGTGTCAGAATATAGGCTCTGACCTTTACGTAACCTTGTGTATCCTACACATCAGCATAGCGATACGGTCTACAGGTAAACTGATGAACTGAAGCGTTGTGCACAAGAACGAGGACTCAAGAAGGAACGCAGAATGACAAACAAAGCGCAAACTAACAACACTTTATTTGCGGGGAATGTAACCTTATTTATACCACAGCTGAAGTGTTGTTAGTTTACGCTTCGTTTGACCTTTTGTGTTCCTTCTTGTGTCCTCGTTCTTGTGCGCAACGCTTCAGTTCATCATGATTCACCAACAAGCCTAAGTTGCAACCCTCCTGAAGGTCTACAGGTAAGTGCATAAGGTGGATCTATACATATCAGTTATCGTTCTAACTGTATTATTTCAATACTTGAGACTACTTAAGACTTAAAGAATGTGCAAAACCACCATTAGCAAATATGACATATGTTATATTTGCTAATGATATCGATTTCTACTATTCCTGTACAATGATTCTGCTAAACTTACGCGCATTGTCTGCGTATGCTGGTCGACCACGGATGAATAAATGACACTATTACTTATTATGGGCACGAGTACCGAGTGACAATTGCTTCTTGCACAGCACTTTCGATTCGCTTCCTCAGACTAACGCGGACGAAATAAATGAAAAATTATGAAAAATATTTAAAGATAAAGACCACACGTTCAAAGTCGTATATAAAAGATATGAGCGCATATACATTTTATTTTAAACCGGCATTTAACTACCAGGATAATTACTCAAAATTATTCAATGCCCTTTCACTTCAAACTACGATTACGTGCGGCGCATACTTGGTTTGCATATACGGGTATTATCCATATGTAAGAAAGAAAGACAGAAAGAAGGAAGGAAATAGCGCATGGCTCATACCCGCAATGCGCACTAGGAGGACGCCGCGCCGTCACACGAACGCCGAGGTGTGAGTGCCACTTTGAGACACCTACATGTGGAGGATTAGGGTCCCCTGCCAGTTCTGTAAAACGATCTTTAACTTATGAACGCTCACTCCCGATTGGGGTGGGTAAGTTCCTCACGTGTAGCACTGCTGGCATCCAAATATACTGTCGAGCACCGTTTGAGCTAGTGTCCCATATTTAAAGGTCATTGTCTCGGAACTGTGGCTGGCCAATTAGGCGTCGAGCTGCCCTTCAAGACAGTTCAGACAGGGGAAGCCTTGAGCTGCAATCCCACGCTCCGGCAGCCTATACAAAACGTTAGTGGATCCACAGGCAGTCGTTAAAGCCCGTTTACTTTAACGAGCGGTTGTATACAAGATGCTACTCGTGTGGCGTGCACTCCTTCCGATCTCTCGACTAACCCATGCGTCTACCCTATCGACTATGGCTAGGTTGCACCCGCCAGGAGCCTCCACCATCGCACAGCCGGCCAGCGCCACTGTGGCGACTTTTTCGTCAGCGTCGGGAGACCTTCAGCGAGCCGCCCGATACTCCAAGGGAAGCGAACGCGCTGCACCCGTTGAGCGCGGTGTTGCGGGATGTAATAGCATTTTTTTTTACCTCGACGTGAAAATGAACACGTATTGCGAGAAGGCTATATGTTTGGTCTTCTGGGCAGCGTATAAAAAAATCCGAAACGCTAGCGAAGCACGAGATGGTATATACTATAGACAGGCGCAACGTGAGCGCTCGTGTTATTGACCTTGGTCTTTTGAAATATCGGTAAACATTTGTAACTTTCTGTTGGGTGAAAGCACTGGGAACGGTCAGCTGCTGGATCAGGCATGCGCCGCGCATGGTGTAATAGATGAATTCGAGAAAGCTGGCGCCCGCAGTTGTGTACAGTGCGGGTTGTACACAGTCATATTATTTGAGAACCCGGCCCTTCCCCAATTCGGCGGTTTAGTCTTGTGGGGATATTGTTTAATTAAGTTTGCGTTGTTCAGCCTCGCGTTTTCAAGCAGTTATACAAGGGGATTAGATAAACAATTGGCGCCAGATGTGTCCAATCGCCGCCGTCAAGGGCACATAGCAAGCGCGAACACGCCAACGCGGCCGCTTTGCTTTTAATTATGAAGTATGAAACAACTTGGCCTCAAATATGTGCGAAGTATGTGATCCTTACGGAAATTGGGAACGGGAAAAGTGATCAATTCTCTAGCGAAGGAAAAGCAAACTTGCTGCTTTATAATCACTTATAATCGCTCAGTATATTAAAATTTATAAAAGGTAATAAAGTTAATATGATGCTCGAAATAAGTTACGCTTGTTGAATGTTTTTTTTAACATTTATTGGGCCAAAACTACCTTCAAATGTCCATGTCTGCACTCTGAGATTGCTCCAAATTTGGGAAAATTTGGAGCCATTTGGGAAAATCTGCGTGCTTTTGGAGCACGCAGATTTTCCCAAATTTGTACCGCACTGAAAATTCTGCTAGCATCTACAATTCATGCAAACAGCACCAAGTTGTCTTTTAAAGGGAAAAAAAATCTGCTGCAATTCATAACTCGCTGCTATTGTAGCACTTACTGGCGCGTTGGGAAGCTTTGAAAATTCGTGTACGGAAAGTTGCTGTAAATATCGGCAGTTGGATTCCACAACGCTAGTTGCTACTTTTACAAGGAACCATTTGGACGCCCTGTACTAGGACTTTTTTTTTTTGCTGCGGTTCAGGGCGACGACACAGCCTTTTAGCTGCCGCAGTCGCCAAGGGCAAGCCGGCGCGACCGCTCTCCTCTCTCCCGACGGTAACGCGTCCGCCGCCGCAACGGCGCTAGCGTCGTCGCGGGAAGTTAGATGTGCAACCTGCCTATGCCGAGTGGCGGTGGCATCACACCTACGATGGCAACTTCTCTCGAGAAGGATGGCACCCAGAGGAAATGAAGCGCGGCTAAAAGACCGCAAGCGCTCGGTTCATCCTGGTTAAATAAACTCGGTTATATGCAAGCAATTAACGCCAACTACTGATCCAAACCAAACTATACTTCAACCGTGAAATACGTAACTGATTCGATTCGGGGTTGCTGGTCAGCATCGAGCCACGTCTGTTGTATGCTTGCCACGAAGACACGAAAACGCAGTGTAGGCGCGCTCGCGTTGGCTAGGTTAGAGAGGCCACTGAGAGTCAGTCGCGCGAACAACCACCGTGTCTTCTGCGGCCTCGCCATATACCTTCGTATTGTATCCAGTCACAACAGTTCCATAAATACAGTGTCGGCTTGGCAAGTACGCCGCCACGCACTAATCGAATGTATATCACGCTTTATATCGGAACGCCTTATGTATCCCTGTCAAACGCACCAAAACGGTGCTACTTTGAGCGAGTGCGCTTCGTCGGTAGCGTCATTCACAGGCTGTTTACACTGCAGCGCTTTGGGACGCTCACAGGCACTGTAGAGTATTACGGCTCTCAAAAGCTACCGAAGAGAGTAAGACTCGCGTGTATGTCCCCCATTTTGAGATCAATTTTGAGCGGTAAAGCCAGCTCTCATTCGCGAATATATGACTACGCTCACGAACCTCCTCTCCCCAATCTTAATTGTCGCTACTTTCGCCGAGTCCTATACCACTCTGAAAACGTTCGCTGAGGAAAAGAGCTTTATATACCAATGTATGTATGTATGTTAAGGGAAAGCACTTCTCTTTATTCATTCGAAGGCGAAACGTTGAAAGTAACAACTCATAGCGCCGCTTTAAATGCATCAAAGAAGACGCTCCAGTTATGACGAAGACGCCGGTGGCGCTGCATGCGTCTCAACTACCGCAACAATCACGTAAAAAGAAAATTCAGCGATGCTGCGCACTTAAACACCACGCGCGTGACTTCGCACACGGCGGCGGTAATCGATTCCAAGGATACTGGTATCGCAAAAGTTTCGCTTGTCGCCGAAACTGCACATACGAGCGACCGATGCAGGCGCTATCGTAGGGCTCTCCCTTGAGTTGAAATAAATAAATAAATAAATAAATAAATAAATAAATAAATAAATGTGAGTGTGGGTTTAAGGAGAAGCGGTCGCTGTCTTGAACTGTTTATTTTTGTCGACAGCGAAGCGTGAGTAACTTATATGCGAGGAACCAAATCGTACTTGTGAGCTGTGGCGTACGTAGCATCGAACGGAGCCAGCGCTCCGAAGAACGCGCTGCGGGACGCGACGCTGGCATTCAAAAACGACTGTAGCGTCCCATTTCGTCCGCGACGTCACCGCCGGCAAGATATAAAGCGTTCTCTGAGAAAATAAGCGGGCGGCGTCCTGGTTTGGGGAGTTGGACGTAGATTTTACTGCGTTCTTTCTCGAGCGCGTGTCTGCCCCTATACGGCTGCATGCAGCAACGCCACGTGGTGTCAGAAGTCTCCGACTAATGTCACGAAGAGAGAGAGAGAGAGAAAAGAGGAGAAAGGCAGGGAGGGTAACCAGATATTAGACTCCGGTTTGCTACCCTGCACTGGGGAGAAGGGGAGGGGTAAGAAAGATGACAGCGAGAGAGGGTACAAGATTCCAGACAAGCACAACAAATAAAACACGCGCACACACATACACACACATAAAGAACATTCCACTTATAGACGTTCACGAAGGCCGGTAGATGTCAAGAAGCGCAGTAGCGCTTGCATGGCCTTAATCTGCGACGTGATGTCTAGTCGATGGCGTAGGATGTCTTCTTCCGACAGTGGTTGGTCGTCCAGTTTGTTGAGTGCAAGGCGGAGAGGTTGCCTCTCTACGCTGTATCGTGGGCAGTCACACAAAATGTGCTCAATTGTCTCTTCGTGACCGCAGTGGTCACAGGCTGCGGTGTCGGCCATCCCTATGCGGAACGCATATGCTTTTGTGAAAGCGACGCCCAACCATAGTCGGTATAAGAGCGTGGCTTCTCTTCGGCAAGTCTTGGGTGGGACTCGAAGGCTTAACGTCGGATCGAGAGAGTGAAGTCGGGAATGCGTGAAATGTGTGCCACCCCATTGCGATACAGTACACTTGCGAGCAAGCAGATGGAGCATCCGTGCCGCGTCCGTCCTTGACAACGGTATGGGTACTTTTTGATCCATATTATGTGCAGAACGGGCGGCTTGATCGGCCCGTTCATTACCTATAATCCCGCAGTGACTTGGGAGCCACTGAAAAGATATTTTGTGGCCTGTCTTCCCCGTATGTTGCAGCATCTCTGTAACCTGGAACACCAGCTGTTCATGTGGTCCGCGGCGTAGAGGAGACAATAGGGACTGCAATGCCGGCTTGGAGTCGCAGAAAAGCGTCCATCTATGTGGCGCTTCATCTCTGATGAAATGAAGGGCAGTGAGGATCGCTGCGAGCTCTGCTGCCTTCGATGTTGTCAGATGAGTCGTCTTAAATTTTAAGGTTTTAACTTTCGTGGGTATCACGACTGCTACAGCGGAACTGTCTGGAAGCACTGATCCGTCCGTGTAGATATGCGTAGAGTCCCGGCACTTCTCGTACAATAGAAGTAACGTGAGCTGTTTAAGCGCTGGTGATGATAAAGCGGCTTTTTTCTCAATTCCAGGAATTGTCAGGTTGATTTCCGGCTGAGCGAGACACCATGGGGGAATTGAAGGTCTCGCAGCAGGGGTGAAAGAAGTTGGTAACGAGTCACCATGTGCTGTTATCGTTTTGCTGAAAGAGGTGCGTGGTCTGTCCACTGGCAAAGAAGAGAGGTGGTGCCGAGGGGTCCTGGCGAGGTGCCTGATATGTGTCCTCAGCGCTTCCATGTCAATTTAGGTCGTGATAAGGTGGTCTCTAGCGATTGCTATTGTCGCCACTGTCGATGCACTCCGTGGTAGGCCTAGGCAAATCCGGAGCGCCTGAGCCTGTACACTCTGTATTGTACGTAGATTTGTTTTGCCCGTGTTCGTTATAGCTGGCAAGCTGTATCGCAGAAAGCCGAGAAAAAGCGCCCTGTATAGCTGCAGCATAGCACGTGTCGACATTCCCCATGCTTTTCCACAGAAGAACTTGAACAAGTGACAGATGCCCGTCAACCGCTTTTTCATGAGGGCTCCATGACAAATCTCTGTCAATTATGACACCGAGAAATTTATATGTTCGAACGTAGGGTATGATTTGGCCAATTATCATTACGGTGTAGTGAGTCATAGATTTGCGCGTAAAAGGCATCAGTGCACATTTCTCGGAGGAAATTTCTAGGCCTCGACTACGGAGGTAGATAGCAACTTCATTAGCAGCTCTTTGACTTCTTGCTCGCAGTTGTAACCGCGTCACTGCTGACGTCCATACGCAGATGTCATCAGCGTACATTGACAGCCTGACCGTGCTGGGAATGTGCTGAAGCAAAGCAATTAATGTGATATTAAATAGCACAGGGCTAAGTACACCGCCCTGGGGAACACCGCGGCAGCTATAATGTAGAGAAGTGCGGCCATCTTCGGTGCTTACAAAAAAGGAACGCATAGAGAGATAGCTCCGTATCCAGCGAAACGTCCGACCACCCACTCCTATCTCTTCGAGAGCAGAGAGGATTGCTTCATGGGTAACATTGTCATATGCCCCTTTGACGTCGAGGAATAAGGAAGCGCAGAGACGCTTACGGCTTTTCTCATGCTGAACGTATGTGACCAGATCGACGACGTTATCTATCGACGATCGGCCTCGACGAAAACCCGCCATGGCGTCTGAGTAGCAGTTGTTGTACTCCAAGTACCAAGGCGTCCTAGGACCATCCTCTCCATGACTTTGCCCACGCAACTTGCCAAAGCGATCGAGCGGTAGGATGAGAATTCTAGCGGCGACTTGCCAGGCTTCAGCAGTGGCACGAGGCGGCTTGTCTTCCAGCTGATGGGAAGAGTACCATCTCTCCAGGAGCTATTGTACAGGTGAAGGAGAGCAAGTCTCGCTCGCTCACCTAAATGACAGAGAGCTCTGTAGGAAATGCCGTCAGGTCCAGGTGCTGATGTACGTCCGCACAAAGATAAGGCAGCTTGAAGTTCGTGCATTGAGAACGGTAGGTCCATGCGGTGATCACCTGGGGGGCAGCTCGTCAAAGGCGGCATATTGCTGGGGGCAGGAGGTTGGCCAGCTAATCTGGTACAAAACTCTTCTGCCACGTCAGTATCTAGTCTCTTTTGTGAGAGGGCTAGGGCCTTGAATGGGAACCGCTGCACAGGTGGTGTCCGGAGACCTCGCACTGTGCTCCACAGCTGTGACAAAGGTTTGCGAGGATCTAGTGACTCACAGAAGGCAGTCCAACGTTGCGATTCGAGCTTGTTTAACCGCCGCTGGATCTTCTTTTGCGTGCGTCTAGCGGTACGTAAATCCTCTATTGCTTTCGTACGTCGGTATCTTCTTTCAGCACGCCGCCGGATTGCTCGAAGTCTTTCCAATTCAAAATCGAACTGTGTCGGTTTTACGCAGCATACGAGAGTACGCACATTGTCGTGCATTGCGGTTCTTATTTCCTCCTCCAAGTCAAGTGGTGTATTGGCTTCGCAGCGTTCTTCCATGATGGATTGAAATTTGGTCCAGTCCACTCTTTGAATTGTATCTCGTATTTTAGTAGGAGCCAATCCTTTGATCGTGATATATGTCGGGATATGGTCACTTCCGTGCGTCTCTATGTCCGCAAACCACCTAACACGTCTGACAAGGCTTCGTGAGACAAATGCCAAGTCAAGACAGCTGCTGTACGTGGCGCCACCTAGGAACGTAGGACTTCCGTCGTTCAACAGCCATAGCTCCTCACTGGATGCGAAAGATACCAGAGCTCTGCCTCTCGCGTTGACCTTCGAACTTCCCCAGAGTGTATGATGCGCGTTGAAATCTCCGATGACGACCCACGGACTAGAAGATGAGGACAGAATATCCCGTAGTCGTTTGTGGTCAAATCGACTTGACGGCGATAAGTAGGCGCCCACAACAGTGAATGTAAGATTCTTCTTCTTTACTGTTAAGCATACGTATTGATTTTCGTCATTAGCTGGTACTGGGTGATGAATATAGGTGAGAATGTCAGGAAAGTAGCCCGGCGATGTGCTACCTAGCTGTGGTTCTTTCTACAAAGAAGGCACGGCCACCAATAAGCCTCGTGACGAGTTTACCGGAATGTTCGCCATCCAGCCGCCACAGGAAGGAAGGAAGGAAGAAAATAGAAAGACAGGGAGGTTAACCAGAAAGGCGTCCGGTTGGTTACCCTACACTGGGGGAATGGGAAGATAGCAGAGAGAGGAAGAAGGGGAATAATGAAAAAGACGTTGTAGGACAAGTCCAACTGTCAAAGGCGTTTGCGCAAACCAGTCATCTTCAAAAAGCGCAAAAGTGCTCTTAGTGCCTTGTGGGCCGACGAGCGATGAGGGTGGTGTTCGAGCAGCAACTGTACGGAAAGTGGCCGGTCGTCAATTTGGCGTAGCATCTGAGCAAGTGTTTTCCTTTCCGCGACGATTCGCGGACAGTGGCACAGCAAATGGTCCAGGGTTTCGTCGGTGTCGCACATCTCGCATCCAGCCGCCACAAAATTTCAACTTCGACGGAACCTCGGAGTCGCCAGCATGGTCGCAAGAATTCGACGCCTACCGGTTTGCTTCGGAATTGAACGAGCGCAGCGAGGGAGCTCAAGTACAAACGCTCCTTTACACAATGGGAAGACAAGCCAGAGCGATACTTCAAGCCTTTGGCTCGTCGAAAGGGGGACGCATGGCAAACAAGTTCTGTGCATTTCCGCAAGTTGGGTGAATACCTTACAGAATTCGATCTATTTGTACTCGAGTTGTCAATTCCTATCCTCCTGGTTAGCTCAACTGGCAGAATGAGAGCCCCACACAAGCGTTGCTCCCGGGTTCGAAACCCGGACTAGGACGAACTTTTCGTCAGCAACGAAGCTTTCATTTCTGAGAAATCCGCAAGGGTTTCCTTGTAACTTTGCGCTACAAATGGGTGGATGCTAATTTTTCCTTTAAGTAAGACTACATATGTTTTTGAATTTGATAAAATTACTTCTTCACGCGCACAGGCAGCAATAGGTCGAATATGTACGAGCGCGCTTAGTGCGCACGTCCCCTTTTCCGGACCTAATAAGCGTACGAAATTTTTTGTCACAAGAAAAAAAAAATGTGTCAAAAAATGCTGGTTCTTACCACAAAGAAAAAAAAAACAGTGCGGAAGACGAGGTTTCGGTGATCGAGCGGACTTAAATCATTGTTGGAACATCGCGTTTTAAACGGCGAATACCACGCAGTCTTGGCATGGTGTAAGTCCTTGCTATAGCTTTGAACTGAAAAGCTAGATGACCCTTTTGCTTTGTGTGTGACAAACGGAAACGGCCAATCTTGTTTGTGCGTATTTCGTATCGAAATGCAGCGGCGGTATGACTGCAAAGCCAGGTTAAAAAGCACGATTGTTCAAGAAAAAAAAATCACAGCATATCCACGGAGTGAATGGTGATGAGTGGGCGAAGCTCCGGAGGTTCATCGTAGATCGTGCCGAGTTCCGGATTTTAACGCGCACGCTACGAATCCTTATGGTTCAACTACGCACAAGTCAAATCTCCCACCGGCACCTCATTGCAAGCCAAGATCCAGTGCATATATATATATATATATATATATATATATATATATATATATATATATATATATATATATATATATATATATATATATATATATAGTCGGTATTTTTCAATCAAGCAACTCGCTAGAAGACGCTGCCGTCAAGCTTGTCTCTCGCGGGTGAGGGCGCGTTTTCCTTCTTTGCGAGCTGGTAGCGCGTTCATCGAAGAAAGAGCGTTTCCATAGTCAACGCGCGCCTTTCGCTCTCTCTGTCTCTCTCACAAGACAGCAGATGGAAGAGGGAGAGCTCGCGCGCCTCCCACACGCGCCCTCCTAGCAGCGCGTTCCTAGTAGGTAACGCGCTACTACAACGGACGGACAGACCCAGACCTTAAAGGGGCACTGACACCAAAATTTCGCTGCTAAGATAGCCTGAGAGATCTATTTTCGTGGACATACAGATGTTATCTACCAAATCTCAATGGCGAACACAGCTCCGAAGGTAATTTAAATGAATATTGAAGTTCGCATGCGCAGTCGAGCGCTAGACGCCGTACATCGCGACATCGACAGCAGCAAAGGTGACCTGAAGGGGACCCCCAACTTCCGCGACGTCACCACGGCAGCCGAGCTCCGACAGTGCAGCTAGCAATGATGACGTCATAGCCGCCATTGCTTATTCGCTGCGGCTGCGTTAGTAGACTGCCGGCGACGCCAAACCTCAAGAAAATAGTTGCCACCCAACAACGATGACAGCAACACCGACACCAACGCGCAGGACGTGCGACAGGCGAAAGAAAACGAGCACGCGGCGGTTGTCGTGCGGAAGTGCGTCACAGTTATGTGTGCTCACGTGTCCGAACTCGTCTACTCCATCGCGAGCGCTAGATGGCGCCAGTTTCACCGGGCGCCTCGTCGTTTTTTGAGCTCTCCCAAACCAAAACTGAAACTAGTGGGTAATAAACAGGCCGTAAATAATTATCTGACGCGCGCTGGAGCAAATGATGTGCCGTGTCATGGCTAACAGGTCCCCAGCTACGTATTGCAGTGAAAAAACAGTAGACGAAAATTTTGGTGTCAGTGCCCCTTTAAGGAGCTTCGCCCCTAAAAAAGAGAGAAAGCAAGAGTGAACTGCACTATGCCTCGTTTCAACCCCATGATCTTGCCTTATGAAATCAATCAATCAATCAATCAATCAATCAATCAATCAAAAATATGTCGCTAAAACTGCCAATGTGTAAAGTATACGATTAAAATGGCACGATCAAGTCAACATGGGTGGAATAATACCAGTAACGGCGACCCAAGCAAATAGAAGACTGAATGCTAAAGCTAGTCGCCGATCTCGCTGCGCAACCCCGGCCGAATCAAATCAGAAAGTGCTAAATGCGATTGGCCAACCCGTTCAGTTATTCACATGCCATAAATTGCAATTGTTGCATACTTCTATTACGTACAATTCTAGCGTAAGACGTTGTTGCTTAGTAGAGGCCCAGCGCTTTAGACAACCACACGGAGATTGCCCTGCAGCCTGCGACCTTTTTAGCGCGCGTGCAAAAAGTTTGCCTCTGCGCTGTTGCGCTTACGAAGAACTGAAGAACTGACTTTCGAGATATGTGACATTATTGCTTTCTAGTTGTGGCTGCTTTTACCTACATTTCGTAGTTTACACTTTAAATGGCGTGGCTTATAGGGTGTTCAGCTTTCTTAACATACTGAATTGTTACATGAAAGCCATTCTTTTTTCAACATAAGTTAATATAAAAGTATAATAAATTTCAAGCTTCTTTCTTTGCAGGGTGTTTCAACGAACGCATTCAAGAATTCCCAAAGACGGGCTCTTCGAGAAAAAAAACAGAAATTTTCTTAGGGAACCACCTGTCAGGTTGGGCGGACGTCAGTGGTCGTGAGAAACATGCCATTTGCATCGCTAATTAATTAAGATCGTCTAATTACCTTTATAGTTAGCGGTATTTGATGTTATTATCAGTAGAGAGTTTGTAGCTACCGAGATGATGGTGCCGTATCAGTGTTTAAAGCAAAGAAAACGTCATTCTCTGAAGTCCTGCAGCCCGTGAAAATCTGGCGTCTGTTCGTCATGAATGCGAGACTCGCGGCAAAACGAGCGCCGGAAGTCACGTGCGAACTCAACGTCCGCTGGTGACGTGCTCCAATGCCTGCGGCAGTCCATTTGAAACATACGGGCCCTGAGAACTCACGGGCCTGTAGCTTGCGACCATAAATAACCTCCTCTTTGCACCCAGCGAATAAGCAAAAGACAATGCTAGCGACTGTTGCCTGCGCGTAGCATGGAGGCCTTGTAGACACAGGGGAAGATAGCCTGAATAGCATATCGTACATATCAAATTGGCCGCCATAATCTTTCGAACACGTCACCAGCGGAGGTTGCACTTGCACGCGACTTCCGGTGCTCTTCATGCGCTCAATTTCGTTCTCGCGCAGAAAAAAGGCCAGCTTTTCTCACGCTGCAAGACTTTATAGACAATTACTTTTTTTTCTTTGTTTTAAATACTAATGTAGCATCGTCATCTGCGTGGCTAAAGAATCGGCCCTGACAATAACAAGTCTCAAGTTAAAAAGTGAATTATTATATATTAATAAGCAAATGATTAATTAGCACGTTCCTGAGACTTCCTGAATTCCTGAGACTTCCTCAGAGAACAGTTTCTTTCTGAAGAGGTTTCTTTTTTCTCAGAGACCCCCCCCCCCCCCCTTTTATCTTTAGCAATTTATGAGAACGTTCGCCGATACAACCTGTATGAACATCACGGTATGGAGGCGGAGTTCGTGAATATCAGACCGCCAAGTCACTCATGGGTGTGGCTGGCCCGAAATCCACTTCTGTCTACGCGCATATGTGTGCGAGCGCGTGTGCTCTTGGTATATATACTCTTGCGTACTAGTGCACAAGCGAAACGTTGCTTCTTTCTTCCTCAGACAGATCAAGGCCGCTTTAACATAGTGATTACGATACAGTGTCTTCGCTTTTCGGTAGGGGTGCACGAATATGTAAGCTTTCGATTATTTTTCGAACAGTGCTTGCTATTCGATTTCCTTCGCACCAAGGTTTAACTACTCAAAGTATATCCGAAATTAGGGAAAAATCGAATCGCAATGCTTCTCGCGCGCGTAATTATTTATTGATTCTCAGGCCGGCAGCGACGTCATAGACCATGCTGTATGACTGCCAGTGAAGTTTTTCGACGTTGGCAATCGTTCAGGTACTGGTAATTATACGGCACGCGCGTGCGTTTGCAACAAAGAGACAAAATATGCAGTCTCCCGTGACAGCTTATGGCACCTTCTCACATTTACTACGCTCCACAGCTTGTAACTCGTATACTGCGAAACAGCTGACATAGTAAAAAAAAAAAAATCTGTTCCGCATTGCGATTGGCATTGGGAAAACTAAGCTAAATGACGTATGTCACGCTTGAAAGGTTCGGAGCAGCACAACCGCACAACCCAAGTAGCAAAAACTTGCGCACGTGCTACTGAGCGTGGCTCTAGTTCTTATGAGATCAAGACATAGTAGAAATCATACCTAATGTGAACAAGAAAGTAACAAATGGGCCGATTTACACTTAGAACACCGTGCCCCGCCACGGTGGTCTAGTGGCTGAGGTACTCGGCTGCAGATCCGAGGGTCGCGGGATCGAATCCCGGCCGCGGCGGCTGCATTTCGATGGAGGCGAAATGTTGAGGCCCGTGTGCTGTGCGATGTCAGTGCACGTTAAAGAACCCCAGGTGGTTGAAATTTCCGGAGACCTCCACTACGGCGTGTCTCATAATCATAAATGGTCTTGGGACGTTAAACCCCACAAATCAATCAATCAATCAATCAATCAATCAATCAACACTTAGAACACAAAGCTGTCTTTTCGTTATGCGAATAGGAAATAACATTAAATAAACCATACATGCACGTGCTGCTTTTAGTTTCTCGCCGATCTTTTCGACACTCCACTTGTATTGTTTGATGGAGCACAAGTCATACATTGGGCTAAACACAGGCGTGCGATGTTGTATTCAGTCGGTTGAAACATCGGGGGTAGTCATGGCCAGGAAGCAATTTATAATTCCAAATCGGTACTCATTGCAACAGAATCTGATGGCACAGGAGGCGGGATGGTGTTCCGTGATTTTCGAATGCCAAGTGAACGATCACTGCAGTGTGTCCAGCCTTCAGAACGACCCTTCCTTGCTCTTCAGACTGGCTCAAATAAAGCGAAAGACTTCTACCCCTCCCCACGTGGTTGGTGTCGTCCCGCGCGCTTTCCTGTCGATTTCCTGCACCCCTGCTGGCGCCTGAGAGTTGTTCCGCCTTGACTACGGCCCTTTCGTCGACCCCTTTCGTCACAGCAGGAAGGCCAAGTTTTCCTTTTTCGGTGGACGTTGTCGCCCCATCAGCAGAGGCCGGCAGCGTGTCGAGTAGAGTATGCTGCGTCGGAATGGTCGCTTGGAACACGACTTTCGGAGAATCCAAAAATTCCCCACTCAAGCAAGCCGGGAGCGTCCGTGGAAACACAGCAGCTGATGTCCAAACTCTCGTGGTTTACGTTTCCGGCTGCTAAGTGTCGCCAGCCCACACACAGCTACGTTGATCGAGACACTGCCTGCCTGCTAGCCACATCACGTTATTTTGACTTCACGGTAACATTTGCCGCTGCTCGTCTGCTTCGCCGAGCGGCCTCCTGCGTAAAAAATGCCATTGACGCCGATGCCCACACGTTTGAGCCGTAACCGCATTCTCAGAACCAATGCATTGAGCAAAGCGCGCGTTGTCAGTGTCTTAGTTCGAAGGGAGCCTTGGCGGCGGGATCTGAAGGGACGAAAGGAATTTCGCGGCTGGCTGCGGTTCCGCCTGCGTTGCCGTAGACAGCCGGAAACATTTCGCCCAGCGACAGTGCGCGGCCACCGTATGGGGGTAACGAAATGCACTTGTGTGGTGTGCTTACACTGGCGAAAGAGAAGTTTCGCCCTCGTCGAAGCCTCGAAGAGGGAGAGTAAAGGAGTGACGTTTTGCGTGTAGTTTTCTTTTGAGTGACGGAGACTGCTAACAGGGAAGCGGGGACTCAAGGCTCGGCCTCAGCGGTTGGGGCCCGGCCTATCCGTCCAACATGCGGACCTGTGGAACGCTTATAAAAGGAACGTCGTTCCCCCTGCCGTTACTGCATAAATGTAACGCGTTACCGTTACAGTTCCACCAACTCTTAAAGGAACGCTAGCGTTCCTTCGTTCCTCCAAAAAGGAACTAGTTCCAGGAACGTCGTTCCTTGGAACGACGTTCCGTACAACACTGGTCGTGAGAAACATGCAAATTGCATTGCTAATTAACTAAGATCATCTAATTATCCTTATAATTAGCGGTATTTTGAGGTTATTATCAGTAGAGAGTTTGTAGCTACCGAGATGATGGAGCCGTATCAGTGTTTAAAGCAAAGAAAACGTCATTCTCTGAAGTCCTGCAGCCCGTGAAAATCTGGCGTCTGTTCGTCATGAATGCGAGACTCGCGGCAAAACGAGCGCCGGAAGTCACGTGCGAACTCAACGTCCGCTGGTGACGTGCTCCAATGCCTGCGGCAGTCCATTTGAAACATACGGGCCCTGAGAACTCACGGGCCTGTAGCTTGCGACCATAAATGACCGCCTCCTTGCACCCAGCGAATAAGCAAAAGACAATGCTAGCGACTGTTGCCTGCGCGTAGCATGGAGGCCTTGTAGACATAGGGGAAGATAGCCTGAATAGCATATCGTACATATCAAATTGGCCGCCATAATCTTTCGAACACGTCACCAGCGGAGGTTGCACTTGCACGCGACTTCCGGTGCTCTTCATGCGCTCAATTTCGTTCTCGTGCAGAAAAAAGGCCAGCTTTTCTCACGCTGCAAGACTTTATAGACAATTACTTTTTTCTTTGTTTTAAAGACTAATGTAGCATCGTCATCTGCGTGGCTAAAGAATCGGCCCTGACAATAACAAGTCTCAAGTTAAAAAGTGAATTATTATATATTAATAAGCAAATGATTAATTAGCACTTTCCTGAGACTTCCTGACTTCCTGAGACTTCCTCAGAGAACAGGGTCTTTCTGAAGAGGTTTCTTTTTTCTCAGAGACCCCCCCTTTTTTTTATTTTTAGCAATTTATGAGAACGTTCGCCGATACAACCTGTATGAACATCACGGTATGGAGGCGGAGTAACGCTTCGTGAATATCAGACCGCCAAGTCACTGATGGGTGTGGCTGGCCCGAAATATATCCACTTCTGTCTACGCGCATATGTGTGCAAGCGCGTGTGCTCTTGGTATATATACTCTTGCGTACTAGTGCACAAGCGAAACGTTGCTTCTTTCTTTCTCAGACAGATCAAGGCCGCTTTAACATAGTGATTCCGATACAGTGCCTTTGCTTTTCGGTAGGGGTGCACGAATATGCAAGCTTTCGATTATTTTTCGAACAGTACTTGCTATTCGATTTCGTTCGCACCAAAGTTTAACTACTCGAAGTATATCCGAAGTTAGGGAAAAATCGAATCGCAATGCTTCTCGCGCGCGTAATTATTTATTGATTCTCAGCCCGGCAGCGACGTCATAGACCGCGCTGTATGACTGCCAGTGAAGTTTTTCGACGTTGGCAATCGTTCAGGTACTGGTAATTATACGGCACGCGCGTGCGTTTGCAACAAAGAGACAAAATGTGTAGTCTCCCGTGACAGCTTATGGCACCTTCTCACACTTACTACGCTCCAGCGCTTGCAACTCGTGTACTGCGAAACAGCTGACACTAAAAAAAAAAAAAAACTGTTCCGCATCGTGATTGGCATTGCGAAAACTAAGCTAAATGCCTGTACGTGCGACACTTCACTTGCATGAAGACACAGCTAATGGTCTGGGGAGCCTAAAACGGCAGCCGTGTCATAGGCGTGCGCTGCAACACGGCGTGAAAACAAATTGCTTGTCTACTTACACGTAGCCACGAACTCCTCACAAAGCCCAGAATTCGATGCAAGCAGCACAGAAAACTACACGGTACCTGTGTACGAGAAGTACACACGCGAGCCGCGGCTTAGCGAGAAGAAAAATGCAGCGGTAATGCAGCACCACTAACGTGAAACCTCAGGAGGTGCGAAGCACGCAGTGATGCACCGGTCAATCACCGCCGATAATGGGCAATGGGAGACAGAAGAGTGGGATTTGTTTCAACTATATACGTGCATCTGTACATTTATTGCACAATCTGCCATCGCGTAGCTAAGGACAGTTAATGTATTGGTCCTTTTATTTTACCATAGTTTGACCGCTTGCCGCGAAGGCGACGACAGCAGGAGACTCCGACAGACGGAGTGCATAGTTTGACCGTTTGCTTTACCGTGACGGCGACGACAACAGAAGACGCCGACAGACCGAGCTTGCAACTAAAACTATCATCATCATTAGTTCCCGTCTCCAAGAGTGCACCTCTTCTATGCAATGCCCAATGTGCGGCGTTCGCACGCGCTCCTTTTTTGCCTTGCCTTACCGTGACGGGCGACGGCGATGACTGGAGACGCCGACAGCCCGAACGCATAAGTGCTTCGCACCTATAAACTTAAAGAAAAAAAAAGATATGAACAGCCGCGCGGAGTGACCATATGCAATTGGTGGAGCCGTAAAGCAGACGTGAGGTGTTACCCACACCCAACACCGCGACATCCCTGAGTGATATAGTTTGTCTTGCATTACTGTGGTCGTACACGTTTCAGTTTCGGCTATGAGTTAGCCAGCCGATTTCGTATTTTTAACTGCAAATGGAATAGGCCGAGCTACAATTGTGTGAATACGGTTAGCTGCATGCCAGCCATTATATGGACACTCGTGTGTTGCTGACTTACTGCACAATTCTCTCTTGGGCTGTTCTTTGGACTGGGCTGTACTTTTTCCTGAGAACAAACCTTGTGGGAGTACACACGATCGTGCAATAAATTAACGTTTTTGACCATTTTGCAGTACATCCTTAACAGTGGAGCTGTTTAGCGGCCCATCATGTGCGCCGTACCCGGTGTCCGCTGTCACGCACAAAGGAAAAGCGGACCCGTTCTTGCGCCTTGACCCACACCCTTGCTGCGAACTGGCGTCTGCGTCTTCAAGTGAGCGTTCGTCACTTTATGGCTCTTCCGCGAACTCGCCAGAGTGCGGCGAACTTCATCAGCGAATGAATGCCTTATTCCTACTGGATCACCTTTGTCTCCCTTGAAACGTGCACAGGAGCTGTTGAAGGTTCACAAACCGGAAAGGGCGCCAAACCGTACTAGCACCAACCAGAGGCGGTCGAATTGGGTGACAGACAGACAGACAGACAGACAGACAGACAGACAGACAGACAGACAGACAGACAGACAGACAGACAAAGCTTTTTTCGCCTGTAGGTAGCGCAAGAAAAACTATCGTCTCTAAAAACAGATTTCCCTGGCGAAGCAAGATTCGACCCAGGGTACCCACACTCCGGAGGCGAGCTTATTAACCACTAGTCTATACACCCATATGTAACACTGTCACTATCACTCTCATGCAGCAGTGTGCTGAGGAAAAGATGTGTGTAGTGGCTCGAGGGCAAGCACGTGTCCGCTAGCCCCCCCCCCCCTCCCCCCTTCTGCGCAACTCGAGATTTTTCTTTTTTTCTTTCTTTCTTTCTTTCGAAATTGTCCTTCGCATAATCACTACCATGCGGGAACACTATCATGTCTTGGTAGTGGGTCAAGGGCAAGAGGTTTTACCTTCTGCGAGTCAGGGCCCGTATTCACAAAAACAACTTACGACAAAAAAGTTCGTAAGAGAAAATTTCAGCCAATGCCGGTTCTGGACATAACATTAGAGAAGCTGACCGGCCAATGACAAAACGCACTCACGAAAAAGAAGTTTTGTGAATTCGCCCCCAGCTCCACTGTTACCTTCTGTGAGTCAGCTCGGCACGGTTCAACCTTGACCTTAAACAGCTCAGCTATTAAAATAATAAAACAAAAGAGAATGCGACACTGCTTAAAACCCGTCTCTTATAAGACGAGTGGTCCGTAAAAAGCGCAACAACGCGTTCAGCGCATTACTTGCTGACGATGGTCCCAGCCAGTGCCCCAAGGCTCCTTCCTCCGACAAAGGCAACTGTCAAGTCCACCTTGTTACGTCCGGGACTTCGGGGACGGAGCGGCGCCAGCAGAAACTTGTTAACGCAGGTGTCGCTACAGAAAAGCGAGTTGAACGAGCCGACAGCCGGTAACGATTAGTTCGTTACCTCCGGCCGGAAGGCGTCCAGATGCGCCATCGTATGGTCCGGCTACGTACGTGTCACCTCGGCCACATTCGAAGAAAAAGGGGGAGGTCCACAACCTTCTTCCCCTTCGGACCTTCAACCTCCGATTGGAAGAAGAAGCGTCAACTGGGCCCTCCCAAGAAGGCGTCGCCGGACGACGCTGGTTACTTAATCCACGAGAGAACCCCGGGATAGGGGATTCGATAGAGGATTCGATTGAGATTCGGCCATCACCTTCAGATCATGTTGTAAATAAATGTAGATATTTTCTTCTCCAAACCAACTCCTCGTACTCTTCCCTCCTGCCCCGTGGACACCTGGCCTGAAGGCGACACAAGTCCACGACAATGGTGGCAGCGACGAACCACGACAAGCGGTGGCAGCGGTGAGGTCGCAACGACTGGCTGGCAAGCGGTGGGATGAACCACGACCACGGATGGCGAGCGGCGTGATGAACCGGAGGCTCCATGGAGGAAGGATCAGCCGAAAGCCCTAGGACCTGGAAGACGGCGGGATCCACGTAGCGTACCACGACTGCACGGTATTGGGTGAGTGCCTGGCTTTGTGCTTGAGAGTCATCGAGTCTTTTAGCCTAGGACCGTTAAAAGCTCGATCGTACAACTGCCTAGAATTGTGGTAGTGCGTATCTCAGCAGAAAGCAGCTTTCAAGGGAAGGTAAACAAGCTGCTGAAGGCAACTCATAGACGTTTGTGGAAAAGTGCAGAATTATTGGTAGTGGACGTGAGGGAGTGAACTGGGAGCTTGAAATTGATTATTGGTGTTGTTGAAAGGATAGGTGCAGAAGAGGAAGAGTTACGTAGGATTAGGAGTTGACTGAGGGATTAGGAAAGTGATTAAGAAATTGGAAATGGGTAGAGAAGAATTAGGGAACTTGGGACTGCTAGTGTGGGCTTTCGTTAATTCTGTAGAATTTACCAGGCGTCAATTTCTCTAGGACCAGAATTGAAACGCTGGTGGGGTTGATTTCTGCATTTTTGCGAAAGCCGAGTCAAAGTTTAAAGCAGTCACCATGAATTTGACGAGTTTGACGAAGGCTAGCCTGTTGATGCTGTGTGAGGAGTTTGATCTGGATGTAGATGAAGACTTGCCTGAATCGGAAATTCAAAACCTAATAGTAGAAAGTGGTAGCGATCCGGAGGACATTGAATATTTCGGGACCTTAATTCTAACTAATCAGGAAAGAGAAATAAAGGAAAGAATTGAGGACGAAAGACGCAGGCAAGAGTTGAAATTTTTGAACGAAGAGATTGAAAGGCTAGAGCGTCAACGCAAGGAAAATCAGCGAAGTATTGAGGTATCTGCGGAAGTAGCGCACGAAAGGTGCGAATAGGCAGGTTGCACCCGCCAGGAGCCTCCACCATCGCATAGCCCACCAGCGCCACTGTGGCCAGTTTTTCGTTAGCGTCGGGGGAGCTTCCGCGGGCTGCCCTCGATACTCCGAGGCGAGCGAAGGTGGTGCGCGCGTTGAGCGCCGTGTCATGGGCCATAATAGCAGTTTGTTAAAACGGAATTCAACACGTATTTAGAACACGTACGATGTTCGTCCTCGTTCGTATAGAGCGTGTAAAAAAAATGTGAAGAGCTAGCGAAGGACGAGAACGTAATGTAGAGAGACGCAACATGAGTGCTCGCGTTACTGCCCTTCGTCTTTTCATAGATAGCTGAACATTTGTAACCTTTTCTTAGGTATAAGTACTAGGAACGATAAGCTGCTGGATCAGGCAGGCTGTACGCATGATGTAAAAGATGAATTAAAGCAGCTGGCGCTTAAATCACGCGCCTTCGCGTTCCTCAAACTGAGGATGAAAACTCTCGAAAAACACGCACTTGGCTGCCAGGTGGAAATTTAGTGAACCATTTGCTAAAAAAATCAGTGCAATAGCACTTGTGTTGCTGGTTAGTTAAGGATTTAATTGCGAGGTCAACGAAGAGAAACCGCGCTAAGTTGATAGCTCGCCTCTGAGAAGCCGTTCCTTAGTTCGACTGTTTGACCTGGCGTGTTCATTGTCGCTTGTTCAAGCAGTTATTCCTGGCGATTGAAGAAGCAGTTGGCGTCAAATGTATCCACAAAGCCTCCATCACGGGTACATATGCAAACGCGAACGACCCATCGCGGTCGCTGCAGCGAAGCTGCTTGATTTAAGGAATCCGCAGAAGACTCCGTCGAGTCGCGCATTGCCATAGCGACCATGCCCAGGTAATTGTATATTCAAATAAGCTAAGCATATTTGGGGATAATTAAGGCGAGCCTAATTAATATGCCAGCATATGTAATTCTTGCAAACACAAAGTTCTCTTAATCTGGCACAGTTGACAACTCGCGGCTATGTAAAACTTACTAGCGCGTTGGGAAGCTCTGAAACTTCTTCCACGGCGAGTTGCTGTAAATATAGAATGTTCGATTCCACAACGCTACAGCTTTGACTTCTGCAAAATATCATTCCTATACACTAAGCCTACAAAAACTTATTTAAAAAAAATTATTTAGTGCGGTGCAAGGCGACAAGGCAGCCGCTTAACTGACGCAGTCAACAGGGTAAGCAGGCGCGACCGCTCTCCGCTCCCCCGACGGTGACGAGCCCGCCGCCGCAACGGCGCTAGTGTCGTCGGCGGAGTTAGATGTGCAACGTGCCTATTGGTAGCGTGTGCGGTGGAGGTCAGAGCCGATGAAAGGGCTAGCGCACGTGAGAGTAGCAGCGCGTTGACAAGCGAAGTGAGCGTTGCTGATGAACACGCCGCAGTTACAGAGGATGTCATTGAAGGCCGAAAAAAACTCGACGAAGTATCGTGCCAATGGGACGAAAGAGAAGCACCTAGAGAGGTTGCGGACGATTTGGCACGAATACAAAGTGAGGACGTCGTGACGGTGTATCTTGCATGCGATGTCCAAGGTGATTTCGACTCGTCATGCAAGAACACCAGTGAAAGGCCAGGAGAGCGCAGTGAAGCGCAATGTGAGCTGGAGGTTGCATTTGAGGAACGCGACGAAGTATCGTGCCGATGGAACGAGAGTGAAGCACCTACGAAGGTTGCGGACGATTTGGTACGGATACAAAGGGAATATGTCGCGACGGTAGATCCTGCATGCCGCGTCCAAGGTAATTTCGACTCGCTAGGCAGGACTACCAGTGAAAGGTCAGCAGAGTGCAGTGAAGCACAATATGAGGAGGAGGTTGTAGTTGAGGGTAGCTCCCAGGTATGCGAGCTAAATAGCTTAGAAGCAGACAGCTGCAACTTTCCTAAGTGTTTGAAGCTGTCCGCCAGTCGGGAGGGTGAAGGAACAGATGATTTAGCTGAAAATCATTTTGACTGCGTGGATCAGCCAGCTAGCGTGCATGAAAAGGAAGCGAAGGGCTCCAAAATGCGCAGAAAGAAGCGGCATAGGCCGAAAAGGCACCGCAGTGAGAGGAATACCGCACAGAGCGTAGAAGATTTCCAGACGGGCTTCAAACGAAGAAGCACAAAAATAAGAAAGTTGTGGTTTCCGCCCAAGACAAATCGGCGCAGAATAAGTAGAATCCGCCGAACGAAAGGGAGAAGAGAGGTGCACTCTGCGCGGAAGCGGTCCGAGGGCCGGTTGCAATTACCTTCCCGTCCTCTTCATGGTGCAGCATTGTCGCGTTGGGTGTGCAAGGTCAGGGGTCGCCGCGAAGTCGCCGAACAATGCGACCACAGTAGCGCAGGCAAGGCGATGGCGAGGAGAGTGGCGCTGTGCGGAGAGTCGAACAGGTGCTTCGCGTTTTGCGTTTCCTGTGCAAGAAAAGCGTTCCGAGCGCGACCACCGCGAGTACGTCTCAAAATGGGAGACAGACCTAGGTTTTCGAACAATGTTAATGGATGACTTGTTGGAGAGACATTTTTGTTTGTTTGTTTATTTTAGCCTTGCGGAGTGATGTTTCTTTATCTCCGCGTGTAGCCTGAGATTTGCTTTGTAGCTTTCTTGTGGATGTTAGATTTAACTTTTGTTGAGCCGATAGTGAGTGTGAAGGCAAAGTGGAAAGTGAGCAAGAGAGTTTGTTGAAAGGTTAGTCATGTATGGAGATTGAATGGTTTGCGATGTGTTTATGAGATTGAGTTCGAAGTATCGTATGACCGCAAATGTTTTGAAAGAGTAGTGTTTGCATTGCGCGTCATTAAGATCGAATGCAAGGAACCATGGCAGGGTTGTACAAAGAGTATGTAAACCGCGCAAGTGCTTGAGGTTATTTTCTCGCATGAGTAAGTCATAGGCAATGGTGTGAGTTTTCTAGCGCGTAATGCTAGCGAGAGTTTTGTTTGTAGCTTTAGACTCATGTGTATTGTGTGGGCGCTGGCAAGGAACCAGGTTAGTGTTTGTTCAACAAGTGCGTATATAGTGGCAGTGTTTTGAGTTAGCTTTTAGGCAAGCGAGATCAATAAGCATGGATATTCTTATTGAGTTTTGCGCATGATTTTGGCGAGTTTTGTTTTCTGTTTATTGTTTCTAAGGCATGTGCAGTGTGTGGACGAGAGCAAGGTTATTTTATATAGGGTGTATGAAGTGTAAGAATTGCGACCGCAAAGTCGGAGAGCTCGTTGTGTAGTACATCCGTGGAGTGCAAGTTTAAGTAGCACTAGGACGTGCGTAGGCGGATGTTGAATATGGTTAGTGTTCCTGCTGTTATGCGGCATAGGTTTGTAGTGTTTATTAGAGCACATTTGCGTATTTAGCTTCTGCTCTAATGCAGCTCGACAATTTTCTTTCGTCTGCTCATGGGAACATGATGACTCACTTTGACGGCACAAAATTTTGGGAACAAAAGTTCGGGGTCATATGTGAGGTATGCACTGGTTTAGAAACATGGAGTCTGGTGGATTTGCAGCAGATTGCGATAGCTCACACATGTAGTTCTTCGAGTGGAAATGATAGCTGATGTAAACGGTAAGCTCAAATTAATTAAGGAATAGAGATTGGGAGCTTCAGCGAACGTTTACGAATGGTTTGAGAGTTGCTTTCATTTAATTTGAGAAATGTAAGGCAGATTGGTTTATGTATTTTGGACTCGATGGCTCCTAGTGCGGGCAGGGCACTTCCCGTGCCTGTAGTTGTGCGTGTGCGCGTGTTTACGTGTGTACCCAGGACGAGAGCATGTGAGAACCCCACATCGGAGCTTTCGTCGTCAACAGTGGCCCACGGAGAGCTCATCGAACCCCGGCACTTCGGCCGACCTGGTATGCTGGTCACCCTCAGGTCGGGTCTCCCGCCGGCGGACGGAGCTGTTACGTCCGGGACTTCGGGGACGGAGCGGCGCCAGCAGAAACTTGTTAACGCAGGTGTCGCTACAGAAAAGCGAGTTGAACGAGCCGACAGCCGGTAACGATTAGTTCGTTACCTCCGGCCGGAAGGCGTCCAGATGCGCCATCGTATGGTCCGGCTACGTACGTGTCACCTCGGCCACATTCGAAGAAAAAGGGGGAGGTCCACAACCTTCTTCCCCTTCGGACCTTCAACCTCCGATTGGAAGAAGAAGCGTCAACTGGGCCCTCCCAAGAAGGCGTCGCCGGACGACGCTGGTTACTTAATCCACGAGAGAACCCCGGGATAGGGGATTCGATAGAGGATTCGATTGAGATTCGGCCATCACCTTCAGATCATGTTGTAAATAAATGTAGATATTTTCTTCTCCAAACCAACTCCTCGTACTCTTCCCTCCTGCCCCGTGGACACCTGGCCTGAAGGCGACACAAGTCCACGACAATGGTGGCAGCGACGAACCACGACAAGCGGTGGCAGCGGTGAGGTCGCAACAACCTAGAGCAGCTCTGTTCCTTTCTGGGTGTCCTGAACAGGAGACGCTTACACAAAAGATGAGCGATGGTTTCGTCGCAGCTTCAGTTCTTCCATGTATAACGTCGTTCGACATTCCAATGCGAAACGGGTAGGCATTCGCGAAGGCCATGCCACGCCACAGTCGCAGCAAAAGCGTCTCGTTAGCTGTATGTCCGAGCCCAAACTATGGGTACAAGGATTTGTCAATTCTATTGAGTTCCAGCAACAGCTTTGACATACGAATCTTTGGGTGCATCGAAGAAATGGCGTTAGCACGCGGGTGACGAATTCTACAATGGTGAAGGAGTAGCAGGAGGTGTTCTATTGAGACAGTGAAGTTCGTTTACAGAGAGGTGCGAACAACATTTAATAGTCACAATGGATCTAAGGCCCAAGTCTGGGACTCCTGTAAGCTCATTCTTCCTCGCCCCGCACGTGTTCCTCACGTGGTTCGCCATAGCTTATGGAGCCATAGTTTTGGAAATTTCGAGAGTTGCACTTCTTACTGCTTCCAGGACTGTGCGTACGTTTTGATGGAATTGCCTTCTTAAAGACGCGGGTAACAGGGATTTCGTTTAGGATAGCGCAGGGTTCCTCGGAAGAATGAATGGGGATAATGTCATGAATATGGGTAATGATGACGGCATAGCAACAGTGGGCACGACGAAGCGGTGTGTCCGTTCAGAGGCGATTCAATGCGGACACAAAATGTACTCAGCCCTGTAGAAATTACTGGCTATAGCTCACAGGCCAGAATGGCGGGAGGTCGATTCGAAGTGCAAACACGGCAGCTTTGACGATTGAGTGCTTCGAGAGAGCAAAAAAAAAAAAAAAATCTATGCCGTCGTCCGTCGCCTCCTGCTAACCTTACGAGAGAGAGAGAGAGAGAGACTATTCTTGTTTGGTGGCCTCGATAAATTGATCCTGTAACTATCAGGGGAAGTGGATACATCATTCGAAGACAGCGTGCAATTATAAATGCCCCTTCGCACATTTTGGGCCACACCACCTAGTGGTTTTTTTAGCTACTGCATACGTGTGATCACTACAATTCGTCTATGAAGTGAATCAACGGTGTGACCTGTCGTTAGAGTCGACCTGTACTTAAAGGCCTCAGCACTTTGACTAGGAAGACAAAAGCTCCAAGTAAAAATTAAAGAAGGAAGGATGTAGAGATGATTTTTATAGTGAATCTGTACAGCTCTGTCATTGACGAAGAACTTATCTATTCTCACACTCTGAAGAGCGGCGATTCGAAGACATTGCCAACGTTCTGAAAACGCGTCTGATGTTTCATGACGCATTGGCTTGCACGAAAGAAGTTGAACCATCAGCGTTTTTGAAAACCGCGGAAAGCGTGCGAACGCGCGTACTTGCTCACGGAGTATTCTCAAATCTCTATTCTTGCTTGCCCAGGCAGAATAGAACACCCATAAAGGCAATTAGATTTATTTCCTAGGTTAAAAAGACCGACGTAGATGCCTGAGTTTTAATTGCTTCTCTAATCAGCTTACGCTTGACTCGTATATCGGTATGTATATGTTTGATTATAATTAAATAAAGGCAGTCAAAAATATGTCTTTGGCGTAGAGGTTACAACATCCGGTTTTGGTGTATAAACTCCCAGCGCCAGAATGTTTTTGTTAACGTATGTGCGTGTCTGTGTGTGACGTGGGGGTCGCAGGGGCAGCGCCAAAGGGGTCACGGTGGACCCCCCTCCTCCCCCCCTCCCTCTTTTCCTTCCACCCCCCTGTTTTCTTTTCCGAGGGAACTCGCTTGTCATGCCACACCATAAAAGAAAAAAAAATCCTGGCGCAATCCTGGCGATCGGCCGTCTGGTTCAAACTTAGCTGAGGAAATTCTACAAAAACAAAAGGAAAAAAAAAAAAGAAAGCCTGATTGCATTGGTGCGTCGCAACATCCGCAGCTGGTAACCTCATGAGGGGCTCTAACATTTCGCGCGCAATTTCGCGGCTCAAATTGCGCGTGCCTACGGTGTTACACCACATCGGATGTCAAAGTCCGCGAGTCGATCAAATCGAGGATGAGGGCACTGCGGGCGTAGCTTATTTTTTGTTTGCTGTGTTTTATTTTATTCAAAAACACTGCCGCCTCATTACTAGACATAGCAGGGGCGGATATACTGATGACATACGAGGTGAAGCATGCACACGCAGTGACGCGCAGTAACGCAGAAACCTTACTATGTGCGAAACTATCAGGAAACATAAAAAAAGCGCACTATATATGCGGTAGGCCATTAGGGAGAAAGCATAACAACACCTAACGAAGTGAGCTTTTAACTCGATAATGAGGGCAAATGAAGACCGGGGTACGTGTTGTATGGTTTTTGTAAACACGAGAGAATTAAGAAAATCCTACAAAACGGGCTTCGCTAGGAAATGTCTGGGTTTTAGTTTCAAACCTTGCATGTTATATTACAGTGTTAATAACTGTTCGTCCAGAAATATTTTATTATTATGGCGCTTATAAGCTTTGTGACGACAAACTTCGGCTCGTCTTTCTGTTCCTCCTTGAAAGCGGCGTGAACTGGATACACCTATAGGAAAAACACGGAGACAAACTACAGACGCGGGATGCACCCTAAAACACGGAGACAAAATACAGAACAAAAGCGCAACGGAATACAGCCCTATATCTTAACTGGCTTCTATGACTTCAGTTGGCAAAATTGTGCAGAATATACGTCAATCACTTGTTCCTCCCGCAGGGGAGCTACGTTATCACACACACGCACACGCACACACACACACACACAGAGAGAGAGAGAGAGGATCATGGGCCGGCTTCACAAAACTCCTCTTTCGTACGTGCTTTTTTGCCATTGGTCGGTCGGCTTCGCTAATGAGATCTCCAGCTCCAGGACTGGCTGAAATTTTATCTTGCGAACTTTTTTTTCGTAAGTTGCTTTTGTGAATACAGCCCCATGTTTACACTGCAGTTGCATCCTATTTAATGTGGCTGTTGCCCACAGTGAGTAAACAACTCGCTTGTGGATGTATTTTTGTGGCTTCATCGGGTTTAGCTTTCATTGAGTTTATGCGCTCTTGAACGATAGGCACGCCTTTTTTCATCTACATGCGTCCAACAGCAAATAAAGGAAATCGAACAATTTCCACACTCTGCCTAGTCCCTCACCTTTAATTCCTTTCTTTTTTTCCTTTTTGCAGTGACGATCATATTATCAGAACGGCTTCTCTTCCAAAAATTCTCCATGTCAACGGGCGTCATGCTCACAGCGTGGCGCCCGTTAACCATTTTTCACTTGTATTACAATAACGACAAAAAAAAAAAGAAGCTTTACAGCGATATGAAGAGAAAGAGCTCACCTGTTGTGATATGGATCTGCGTACTCTGGCAGCATGCGGATGCCGTTCTCCTTGATGTAGCTGTCGTTCAGTTTCCTGCAGTTTAGACAGCAAAACAAAAGCACAAAATGAATCAAGACAAGCAAAATTACATCACAGGAGCAGCATCAAATTACATCACAGGAGCAGCAACATTAGAACGATCACTAAACTCAGCCTGTTGTGGTTACGGAACTAACATTGTGTGCGAAGTTTGAGGAAAGACTAATGAGGAAAAACAAAAAAAGGAGAGAGAGACTGAGGTAGCAGAGTCCATTATCTTGGAAACTGGGCGAATGTTTTCCTACACAATCGCATCCGGTAATGCAAACACTTAACCAAGCGGACCTCGTTTACCATTAGCCGATATCTTTGCACGTCGAAGTAACTGCTCGCTGAGGCGCAGTACTTCCAGTTCCACTTTTTGTGAACTGGTGAACCTCACGACGGAGAACTTGAAGCCCGGGAAAACACACGCTGAAAATCCATTTTTACGGCTACTTTGCTTAAACGCATAACCGCCTTCTCTGTGTGGGCTTGTATATAGGCTGCAGCACTGCATGTTAGTTGTGTGAACCTCGTCGCCTCTGAGTGTTGCAGTGACTGTGCGCGATTTGTGTTATTGTCATTTCATTCCCGTTCGGCCTGAACACGTCCATGCTCTCTGCAAAACTACCGGCGGAGCTTATCATTGCATGATCCGAGTTTTAGGGCGATAGCAATTATATGGACAGTCTCGACGGGTATTTGCCGTCGCCGTCATGTCCTGTACAAAGTCCAAATTGATAAGCCCCCGCGCATCTTACGTTCTACCTGCAGTTAAAAGTACGCGAGTGGGGCCACCGAACGCGGCCGAAGCAGAGATCAAACGAGCCTGTCCCATCTCCATCGCTCGGAGGGAGCGTGCGATATCACCCCGCTCGGGAGGCCTGCGTCGAAGCGCTGAGGAAACGTCCCGCCCGTCTTTAACGAGCTTGAAAAAGCGCCAGGCGGTGGGAGGGGGGTGGGGGGGGGGGTTATCGCTCGAGCAGCCACTGCGGACTTTGCGCGGTCGCCATCGCTGGTGAGTGTGCTATTCGGCAGCCATCAGACGTGCTGCGTAGCAGCGCCTTGATCGCGTACTCCGTTCCAGGCTGCCTCGCATATATATCGTCGCAACGGCGGCAATGCCCTCGCCACACAGCGCTCACACGAATGCGTCTACGAGTGCTGGAAGAAACGCGCTTGCTTGATGCTGCTGTGCTGGGCCAAGTTTCTCGTTGGTGCAAAGCGCGCGCTGCTTAGCGCTGTCGCGCGGTGGGAAGCGTGTGCGAGAAGGCACCAAAACAACCCGACTTAGCTCGGAGCTGTGCTGCGCCGTTCTCTTCCGCTCGACCCTCACATGGTACTTTACCGCCTGCATGGTTACTTCATAAGAGCATGTTCCCCACAATTGAGATTGCCCCTAAACCTGTCAGTGTTACTTTGTATATCATGCCATGCATTGCTATCGCATTCATTGCGTCGCCCTTCTGGAGAAACTGATCTTTTTTCATTGTAGTATCTCTTGTTGACGCAATACTGGCTTTCACACTGGACAGTGCTACGTTTCTTGTCTGAATCACGCACTAAACATCGTATTCACGCGCAAGCAAAGTTCACTCCTGATCGAACTGGCAGTAATCGTCTGCTTAAGTTTACCAAGCTCCGGCCGCAGCGGCAGGAAAGCGTGGTGGAACACTTGTGCGTTTTTTTTTTTTTACAACTTCTTGTGCCGGGTACAAGCACTTCTGAACGACCTGGGTCCATTTGCAGCCCAGCATCGATGGCGCTGCCGCTTGGCAGAGTTGGTCGCGTCTGTCGCTTTATAACATCTTGCGCGCTCAAATACAGCGACGTTTTTGTACGCAGAATGATATGCAACGCCCCTGAATTCAACCATAGTGACTGAAAAGTTTTTCTAGGTTGCCTTTCCAATGAGCCGTTTTAAAACTTCGACGTTTATGGTGAACTACCTATACTCCAGTGAAATTTTTACTATAGAAATACTAAAGAAAGTTACAAAAATTGTCATGAACGAAGATTAAAATACACAAATAAACGTTACCGCCTTTATTATCCCAAGTTTTGACTTGTCCAGGGCGATAAATAAATTAATTATAGGCATTTTAGTACCGTGGAAACACAATGGAGCATGATCGGAGGTCTGTCTGTGGCGCGCCGTCGGTAAAGTGCATGCACGGCGATTGGAAGCCACATGAGGAAACAGCGGCACATGATCGTAGCTCTGTCTACGGCGAATGCGAAACGCATCCACGCATCAATGCAACCTGCCGCACAAACATTGTCCACGCCAGCCTTGCTATCGCAGCGTCCTCAAAGACAGACTTCCAGTTCTGTCTGAACAATGAGCGACGCAATCGGTGCTAGTGCTTCGCCCACCGCTGCGGCTAAACTATAGCTGCCTGCGCGGATGCTCAGCGATCAAAGGTTCGCGTCGCCAAAGCAATGCCTAAGCGTCGCCGACGAGAAAATTGCCATTCAAGCTGAGCAAGCTGTACATATCAGAGAGAGACACAGAGCTGTACGTGTGCTTATAGGCATACGTATGCGTTTCATGGGGTTGGCATCACGTGGCGCCATCGAGCAAGGGAACGGGCTTTCTCCTTCGACTGCTACAGAGGCTTAACACAGGTCCATTGTTTAATTACATACAAAAGTTGAATTGCAATCTGCGGCCTCACCAATTTAGGATTAAGGATTCAACAATGTTATTTAGGCTAAAACAAATTATACAACAGCGTTTTCATATTGACAGATACTGTTAACTTCTTATGCTAGGAACAAGTAGCGTGGCAATATTTTCCCCATTTTCGACGATTATAAAAAGCCGTCTGAAACGCCTGGTGAGCCGCACTGTTAGTGCGCAGGATGTGTTCTAGCTGCTGTTGAGGCCCGTGTATACTGTGCTATGTCAGTGCGGGTAAAGAACCCCAGGTGATCGAAATTTCCGGAGCCCTCCACTACGGCGTCTCTCATAACCAAATTGTGGTTTTGGGACGTAAAACCCCAGAAATCAATCCATGTATTATAGCTGCGTCCTTACGACAATTCTCAGCCACTTTTACGCAATCGACAAGTTCTGTTGCGGAAGGAGATGTGTCACCGACTCACTACGTTTCCCACTTGACCAGAGTGGCGCGAACGTTGACGTCGAACAGTATACAACTATTCGTGCTACTTATTAGAGGCAATGTTCATTCGGGAGATACCGGAAAAGCTCACGTATGCATAGCTTTTTTTGGAAGACCGCTGATGCGAGATGTGCGCCGATCTGAGAGCTCACGGTACAGCAGCTATAGGTGATGCCACGGTGAACGCCCGTATTAGGGTACTGATAGAAACATCCGGGAGCCTAACGGTGATTTGACCGTCAAGCACGGTAGCAGCGGCAGGCAGAAACACGGCGCGCAATGACAAAGCGCGCGGTCAGGTGACACTTCAGAAACCCGACGCGCTTCCGTACCGCGCCTCCCACACGTAAAAGTACTGTTCAGCCCAGCTCGCTGAATGGATTACGGTACACAGTAATATGACTCAAGCCAACCACAATGCAGGGCTGCGGCGACACAAAAGTGCCAGTGCCCTCATTGTCTTGTTGTTCCCATATTCGCTATCTTTCACTCTATAGACTCCCAGTTTAAGTAGAGTACTTCATAGTCTTGTTTTATTTTCTTTTTTAGTTTCCGCGATCCCGTTAAGTTTTGTTTAAAGTGCGTTTCAACGGGCGCAAGTTCACGTTCATCAAACTACTCAGGAGAAAAGTGAAGGTCTAGGCTTTCACGTACACGCCGATTCGGCGTTTGCATGCCAGACAACACGAATTCACCACAGTCAGTAACTCTCTATCTCTTTTTCTTTCGCGCTCCACGATTTTTAAAGTAGATGTTGTAACGTCTCACATAAAAGAGAAAAAATTACAGCATATCCACGGAGTGAATGATGATGAGTGGGCGAAGCTCGGGAGGTTCATCGTAGATCATGCCGAGTTCCAGATTAATTTAGTTAACGCCCACGCTACGAATCCTCATGGTTCAACTATGCACAAGTGAAATCTCCCGCCGGCACTTCATTGCAAGTCAAGATCCAGTGCACACACACACACACACACACACACACACACACGTATATATATATATATATATATATATATATATATATATATATATATATATATATATATATATATATATATATATATATATATATATATATGGGTTGCCGGTGAACGCTTCTCCAACGCGAGCAGTCGGTATTTCTCAGTCAAGAAACTCGCTAGGAGACGCTGCCTGCGCCAACGTTGTCTCTCGCGGGTGAGGGCGCGTTCTCCTTCTTTGCGAGCTGGTAGCGTTCCTCTAAGAAAGAGCGTTTCCATAGCCAACGCGCGCCTTTCGCTCTCTCTCTGTCTCTCTCTCTCTCTCTCACAAGACAGCAGAGGCACGCTCCGGGAGGCATGCGCCGGGACAGAGAAAGAGAGAGGCACGCGCCGAGGGCGAGCGCGTGCCTCCCGGCACGCGGGTTACGCCTGACGACTGACGCGTGACAAGGTTAGACTAAAGGCTCATTCACACCGAAGGCGGGGCGGCCAAAGCTGCGAAGCGGTGAGGCGAAAAGCGGGAAAACCTCCTCTCCAGGCGGCGAAAGCGGGGCGGAAAACGAGGCGGCAGGTCCGATCGCTCTCGGACCAATTTTTTGCCGCTCGCCGCTTTGCCGCAGCCAATAAACGCGCTGCAAATATCGGCGACATCGGCACATCGGGTCGAGATTATGGAAATGGCGGCAATCATGTCTGAGCAACCGGCTTTCAGCGCGGGGCTCCTAATAGATGCCATAAAGCAGCACCCGGTGCTACCCGACAAATCACATCCGCGGTACAAAGAAGTCGAGTTCAAGAAAGAGCTGTGGATGAAGATTGCAGCGGATTTGGGAGTGACTGGTAAGTGCACAGCACCTCGTTCATAGCATTGGGGAAATTGTAGCTGGGCGATCCGCTCCGGTCAGACCGTCGAATGCTAGCTATTTACGCACAAACACGTAGAAGGAACTGCAGTGCGCGTGACTCTATTAACTCGTCGTAGTGTGTGTTTCAATGACCAGTGCAAAATTTTGCCTACGAGTGCCACGAGATGGCGGCACACGTAGGCAAAAGAGCGCGATGCCCCGCCTCTTCGGCCGCGCGGGCAGCCGAGGGAGCCGCGCGGTCTGAACAGGTGCGCGCACTCGCCGCCTTGCCGCGATGAAAAGCCCGCTTGGCCGCTTTGCCGCCCCGCCTTCGGTGTGAATGTACCTTTAGAGGAGCTTCGCCCCTAAAAAAAAAAAAAAAAAAAAGAAGATAACGGTCTACTGTCAGCCAACGCTGCGCCACCGCAAGCGCCTTCGCGCTGTCATACAACATTATCGTGATGTCCTACTTTACGACTACGCTGCAGCGAGAATAAAAAGCAGTCTGGTTTATTAGTTCAACAAGTTTTCTTTTTCAAACACCACGAAACACCCCTTAGTCTATTACAACTAACTAAATGTTTGTTCCACCCGGATTGGTGTGCAAATGAGGGAATCGCGGTTAAGAGAATTTTGCTTCCATACAAAAGGCGCGCTTCAGTACGCGTAGTGTTGACCTGTGGGGGCTCCCTCCGGTTCAGAAATAAAATAACACAGATCCCGCGCGTTGTGGGAATCGGTGTCATGCGAAGCATTCAGCAAAAAAATCGCCCATGACGAAATGTTTGGCATTTAGCCAAGTGTCACGAGCATATATATCAAGATCTTAGTGCAGAGCGCATGAGTACCCACGCTCACGGGTATGCTTAACGTGCATGGCATAAACCAGGAACGTCGACAGCACCGTGGCGACTGGATGGAACTTCATGGTAGGACGTAACGTTGGCACTCACGCGTCAATCCAAAGCACGTACGCCTGTTTTGTCGAAGAAAAATGCACTAGACGGTGCGTTGATGTGCAATCGTAAGCGTCGTTCGTTGAAGTATTCTATTCCTATACGGGATCGAGCAAAGTTGCACAAAAACGCACCAAATGGCAGCAGAGCATATGTATTGCTATGACAGTGCTTATCACATATTAGAAGCGCGATTCACGTTACACAAGCACCATCATTACAACTGCTGGCGCAGTAGGTTTATTCACCCTATACACAGTTTGGCCGCCGTAGCCTAGTGGTAGCGTGCTTGCTTAACTCGAGGGCCCGTGTTCAATACCCTCCCACCGCTTGGTAACCTGCATGTGTGTATGCGTGCTCTTTATGCCTACATTTCAATCGCAAGAGACAACAAACGGTGTTTCTTCCTTGTTTTAAGAGCGGAGCTCTTTGAGCCGGCTGTCCGGTGCGTAGGCCAATCCTGCAGAGGCAGTGCACCGTGTTAGGTGCAGAAAACTTCGCGTGATTGCAGTATCGTTAACTGTGACGTACGTTACATTAAGTGTACCATGTTAGTGATGCAAAGATGAGTCATTCATTTTCGTCATACGTTTACAACAAAATCTCGTTATAACGATTTTCAGGGGTCCGCCGAAAATCGTTCGATATTCCACATGATCGTCATAGTGAAACTGACCTTTGGGACCAAAATTTCGTTAACTAAAACATCCTACATTTGCAGCGGCGTGTCCAAGACAGCGCGCTTTCCGTGCACCGTCCGGCATCGTTTTTGTAACACACCGGAAGAGCCCCAACTCAAGACAGAGCATAGTCGACAAGAACCCGCACAGAGAACTGCGGGAACGAGCGCTGGTGCATTATTGTAAGCAGCGTCGCACGGAACGTCTTACTAAGGAACGTTCCTGACTAGTTCCTTTTGGGAGGAACGGAGGAACGCCATCGTTCCTTTAAGGGTTGGTGGAACTGTAACGGTAACGCGTAGCATTTACGAAGTAAGGTAAATGGAACGGCGTTCTTTGTGTAAACGTTCGACGGCAGACGATCGCACGTATACGCAGCACATAATGAAAGGTGGATAGGCCGAGCCTCCAGCCGCCGCTTTCCTGTCGAATCTCCCTCGCTGAAAAGAAAGCCACACGCAAAACGCCATTGATTTCCTCTCTGTGCTTTTGAGACTTCGACGAAGGCGAAGGTTGCCTTTAGCCAATGCTGGTCATACAACGTAAGGGTATCCCGTTACCCCCCTCCCTACTGTTCGGGAGCGGCCAGTGGAGGAACAGTTCCCGGCTGTCAGCCAACCGTGTACGGCAACGCAGGCCGAACCGCAGCCAACAGGCAAAATTCCTTTCGTCCCTTGAGATCTCGCCGCCACAGCTCTCTTTGAAATAAGATCCGGTCAACGCGCGCTTTACTATCGCCGCTTTACTTTCAAATAGCAAAAACGCTTTACTAAAGCGTTTTGGCCATTTGAAAAGTGCGAGCTGCACACACTGTCGATCACAGCGACGTACTTGTGTCCGGGTTATCTCATCTGCTCGCCTTATTTTTCTTTGTGTACTTCTTTGAGTTTATTCCTTTTTCATCCCCACGTGTTTATTTTGGCTTGCAGTTCTTCATTTACCATCTTGCGCTAAAGAACTCAGTCGGTACATGACAATCGCGAGACGTTTATCGAGTACGATGGCTTCACACATGTTGGCATTCTAACTATCGAGAAACGGTCTCACGACGTCCACGGTGCAGCAAAACATCGCCGGAATAACGAGGAATGCACGCTTGCAAAGCTTCTCACCAAGCTGCGGCACAGACTTCTCAAACCACTTCGTTTGACGAGTGAACGACCACCCGTTTCTCCGGGCGCTTCGTTCTATCGCCGAACTGTTTACGAGCAGAAGGCCTTCATGGATGGCAATGGCTTCCGTTTTCGCCGCCTCATTACCGACACTAACTGCATTATCTCGCCCATGTAGAATATCGCACCAGCCTGGTCGTCCTGAGCCTCTGTCTCTTGCTCGCTTATTACGGCGGAACAAACACTCCGAAGCATGTTTGCACAGTAAGCACATATACGCACATACCATCACGCACACACAACACTTGCCCGACACGGAATTTACGTCGAGGAGCGACAGTGCGACAACAGTCTCGCTACTCAACAATTTAAAAAAAAAAATCCTGCTTATCCCACGCAATGTGGCAATCGGTGTCATGCGAAGCAGTCAGCGAGTAGATTGCTGATGGCCAATTGTTCGTCATTCAGCCAAGTGTTGCGAGTAAGATGAACGTCATTTTGCGAAGTGCAGGGATAGGTGTATGCTCAACGGGGACTAACCGGGAAACTCGACAGCACCGTGGTGACTAAATGGTAGGTCATGCTACGAAGTAACGTAGACACTCGCGTTAGTGTACAACAAAGGCGTCTGTTGTGTCGAAAAGAAATGCAAGTTACAGTACGCTGATGTGTGTATCATTGGCATCGTTCGTTGAAGTATTCCCACAAAATCGAGCAAAGATGCACAAACGCACGCCGAGTGCTACTAGAACATAAGTATCGTTTACTAAATGGCTGTGACAGCGCTTCACACACTACAAACGCAATGGACGTTACCGTGACAAGAACCATCGTCACAACTGCCGGAGCATTAGGTTCATTACTATGTTACCGTGTGGGAGGAGCCGCCGTAGCCTGGCGGTAGCGTGCTTGCTGCACACCGCGGGGACCCTGGGTTCGATACCTTCCTACCGCTTCGCTCGTTAGGTTGTCTTCGGATATTACAGCGCGTTCTTGTGTGCTTGTGTGCTTGTTATATCTACATTTCAACCTCGCACTACGACAAATGGTATGGCTTTGTTATTTCATATGTGTTCTAAAGATATGGTAAATGCGTATTTTAGTGCGCCCGAGACTGACATGGGCTGTACAAACTTCAAACACCTGTGGCGCATACCCGAATAACACTGGCCGAGCATTACAGGTATGAGCCACACGTGATTGCAGTATCGTTAATCACTACGTACATGACGGTTATGTAATGTTAGTAGTGTAAAGTTCGATCACACATGTTCGTCATACATCCGTGCCCTACCACCCAAATCTTGGTTCATATCGGGTGAACTAGACGGCCAGGAGAGCACCAAGACGTAGGCAGCTAGATAGATAGAGTCAAAGTTGCGCAAGTTTGTCAAGAAATGCTTCCCATTTAAAAACTATACACATATATGTATGAGAACGTATGAACAATTTATTTAAATGCTTATAGAAAAAAAAAAGGCAGTATTTCTACTTTTAAGTGGATTTAGGACTGTTTAACTGGCGACATGAAAACAAACACTCGCAGCGCCACACTGGTTTTGCGGGAAACGCCTGAACTACTCTACGGCCTTTCAAAACTGCCGTATAGCGGCGCCAGAACTACTTGGAGTCGATAGATCGAGTTGTGGGCTTTTCAAAGGTCGTCAACTGCAAGGCCGTAGGTGCAGGTCGTCGAAAATGTGCCCGTGTGACACGGGTATTACACTTTCACAGTGACTTCACGAGACTCCTATATGCTCACCATTACCCCACTGACAAATCTTGGTTTTTACTGGGGCCCCCGGCCGGGGCGCAGAGCACATTAAAAACCTGTTATAAAATTTGATTATTGCTAGTGTTGTATGTACAGTCTCATGATGTTCGAAAGTTCATGCTGTAGTTCTCATATTGCATATTATAACACCGTAAAAATGTCTGTATGTATGTTGTTTTTCTTTTCTTCTACAGCTTCGTATTTGTGTTTGAAATATGTATTTTTTGCTGTTTTGTTTTCACTATATTGCACTTTATTTTTCTCCTGTGTAAATTCACTGTACCCACCCTGTTACGACCAGGACGGCCAACAGTATTTGGAAATAAATAAAATAAATAATAAAGCGCGGGGCAATACCGACGACGTGGGGAGGCATAGCAATTTTCCTTTCTATGTGTCCGAGCCAGTATGAACAGCAACCAAGGGTAGTTCTGAAGGCTGGGGACACCGCAGAGAAAGAGAACTTTCACTTGACTTTCGAAAATCATCGAACACTATCTTGCCTCCTGCACGTCTGGATTTCATTGCTATGAGTGCCGATGTAGATCCTGCTGACCACGAAGTTTAGCCGATTGAATACAATGGAAATTGAAACATCGCGTACCTGTGCTTAGTCCAGTGTTCGATCTGTGCTCTTTCAAACACAATTGGAGTGTCCAAGGCATCAGCGGGAAACTTCAAGAAGCATGTGTAGGCAAGGTTTATGAATTGTTCATTCACATAAGCAAAAGGGAGTTCTGGATTCTAAGTATAAATCAGGCCACGTGTCACTTTGTCATTCAAGTTGGATATTGTGTTTACCATGTTTTGATCTGCTATACAGCAGCTCCCGTGCCCAATTTTTGCTACTCGGGTTGTGCTGTTGTGTTGTTGATAACCATTCTTGAGTGGGATGTGCCATTTTTGCTTGGAGCCGATGAAATGATGCATGGAAGGGGTCATTCATTCATTCATTCATTCATTCATTCATTATGACACTTCGGCCTTACATGAAAGTGGGGGTGCTATACAAACTGAACAGACAATTAAAGCGTATTCCTTAAACGCCACAAAAATAAATAAATAAAATAGTCCCACGCTGTATGATTCGTTGTTAAACTCGGTAGATAGCCATGCAGTTCGAATTATTCACACGAAGTTATTAAATTCCATTGCGCGGCTCGATAATTAACAAGAGAACAGTAGCACAAGTGCTTTGATATTGTGAGTACTAAGCAAGAACAATATATCAGAAGATCTCAGACTGATATAGAACTAAAAAGACCAAATTTTGAGCGAAAAAGTTGAGGACCGAAAATGCTGACGACATAACGGAAAATTTTGTTTCAGTATTTAATGGCGTGCGTCAAGCACGAGCTACTATATGCTAATGTGAATCGAAAGGTCTCTTTCTAGTTTTTATAGAGTTAAATGCATGCTTGTTACTCACATGCAATGGTGCATGTGAGTAACTTTCTATATGGACATCTGAAGCGCAGAATTCTGACTGCGCATTGAAGACCCATTATTTGTTGCGCTTGTAGTACACTAGCGTCAAAGTTGCAGTAGACATTTCGGAAGTACGTTCGGTGCTTCCTGAAAGTATATGTGTAGAAACGTTTCTTTTGCTATTCTTTATCACCAGGTCATCTGCTGCCGGTTGCTTTCAAATTTGCGCAATGTACGCAGTTCGATGTGACTTTCAAAGTGTTCACTTGTATTCGCCGCAAGATTATCCGACACTATTTTCAATTTTAGAAATGCAACTGGAAAGCGTTCCTTTCGGATTAAAGGAACTTATAAGGGGAACTTGTTACAAAATTAGGAAAAAGCGAGTAACGAGCTTTCGTTCTTGTTTTGGAGGAACGTGTACAACATTGATTGCAAGCGCTGCACTGTCGGCACTGGTGATGGAAAAGTCGACAAAACAGGGCTTTAATGTGTGGCAAAGGAGTACACGTGTTCTACTTTCCGGCTCCGCTGGCGTGATGAAAAGCTAGCATTGAACCCGCATGATCAGATAATGATTGATGATTGATTTATGGGGTTTAACGTCCCAAAACCAGCTGTGATTATGAGAGACACCGTAGTGGAGGTCTCCGGAAATTTCGACCACCTGGGTTTCTTTAACGTGCACTGACAACGCACTAGCACACGGGCCTCAACATTTCGCCTCCATCGAAATGCAGCCGCCGCGGCCGGGATTCGATCCCGCGACCATCGGATCAGCAGCCGAGTGCCATAACCACTAGACCACCGTGACGGGGCAGATAATGATTGCACTTTGGTCGCAGTGAGAACGCGTGCGCCACTATTCGCAATCACCAAAGCATACAACAACAAAAACAAGAACAACAAAAACAACAACAAAACGGACTACAGTCAGTGCACGAAATGTCGTAGCAGCAGCGAATTGGACGTGCGTATACGACGTGAATTTCATTCGATATACTTGACTATGCTTTTTTAAGTCGTATAGTCCTTAGGGCATGTCCGGTTTCTCGCTCAGGAAACAAGTGTTCCCTTCCCGTAGGAAAAAAAAAAAAGAACTCATGGCAACACGCACGCGGGCACGACACGCGCTCGCTTTGCGATCGTTGTAATACACCGAAAAGAATAAGACGAAAAGCTGACAGAGCATGCACAAGCAAGGTTGAAAGAAGTGAGAAAACAACGGAGGCGGTGTATGCGTCGGCATTTCTGCCAGAGAAATGTAAAACCACAAATAAAGAAGAAATTCCCACCAGCGTTTTGTTACGGTGGTTTCGTTGTTTCTCTTCCGCCGAGCCACACGGGCTGCATCGTGCTTCTCATGCTCCCTGCATCTGCACTCTTGAAACCTGAAACGTCAGCGGCTCACGAAAAATAAGGAAATGCCCTCTGCGTTGTCCGCTAGCCTGAATATCCGCGGACTTCAGGATATGAGCTTGTAGTAGTGAAGCATTGCTAATATGATGCGGAATAAAGCATAACAATCGTTATTCTGGAAAGTTCGGTATTCTTAAGTACGGTGTAGTGAAATAATCTTACATTGAAACTATGTGAAATCGGCACAGGATTTCCGAAAAGTTTGTTAATGTGGTGTTCTTTGTAACGAGATTTTCCTGTATACGCTACCCCCCAAATATTTCGGTACAGCAGGTGAACGAGACGATCAGGAGAGCACCGACACGTAGACGGCTAGATAGACAGATAGGCAGGTACACGGTCAAAGCGACTTAAGTTCGCTGAGAAATGCTTCCCATTTAAAAGGAAAAAAAAAAAACGGAAAGAAAAAAAAAGAAGCAACGGAAGGTTACACAGACTTTAATTTATCCACTCATTTCTCCAAATTACAATGTCTAGTCAATGTCGAGGACGATTTCATAGGCAGCGGAGGCAACGAATACCTTTTGTGTAGCTTTGACTTGTGCCGCAGTAAGTATGCGAAAAGTCATATTTCAACCACTGTTATGTGGTCTTGGACCATATAGGTCTATATTTAAGTCTACATTTAAGTACAGAAACCGCATTTCAGAAGACTTTGCGACGTTCTTTGCTAAATCATTCAAATATACATGATTAATTAATTATAAGAGCAAGAGTTAAAAAAAAAACGCAAGCTTAAGTATAGCACAATGCACAGGAGGAGAAATTTGTTATCTCTCCTTGCCCATATTGCTGAGGCGCACGATTTTTCATTTGAACGCATTTCATTTGGGAATGTCACCACGGTACTCGCGCATCACCGGCTGAATGTCAAAGAAATGCGTTACTTCCCGTTCACAACAGACCGCGCTAATGCCGCGAAAACGACCCTTTCTACGTACCGTTGGGTTGGACCAGCTGCGCTCAAGGCTGTGCGAAAAGCTTAGCGCCTTCAGGAAGAACTCGAGCGGAAAGCCGGCAGCCGGAACTTGAAGGCTGTATATATGGTAAGCACGGCGCAAATGGAAGGGAGTCTCCGCGTGCAATGACATTTAAGCAAGGCATGATTAGGCTTTCAAATGCTCGACTTTCAGAAGCGAGCAGTGAACGCTGAACGAGCTTTGTGCACGAGACTCTTCTCTCAAGAAAGCAAATATACTTCAATTCACTTTTGCAGTCAGGCGAAATAGGCGGCAACGGCACCACGCATACTGAAGCTGAGAGGACGCAGCATGCAGCTGGCTTATGTTGTCACCTGTAGACTGTTCTTTCATTTTATTTTAGCGCGAAGCATTGGATGGGCAGAAGACTGGAGTTACAGAAGCAGTTTTTCGGCTTGCCTAAAAACATTTCCAGTGCAAATATTGGCGCAGAAAAAGTCAGTACTGGAACAACGTAGGACATAAAGAAGTTTTATAAAATTACAATAAAAATAAAATACAAAATAAAACCTTAAGTCGGTGAGGACTTTCAGCGCCGTACTTCGGCGCGTCATAGTTAATACAAGCACACGTTAACGCTTGCTAACAGTGGTTAAAGTTGACTAGTGAGAGAAAATGCAGGCCAGTGTCGGGTATAGTTGGCTGATGCAATCGGAGAGTGGCACAAGCGGCTAACGCTTCGAATAACTGTCACTTCCTTTTAGGAAAATTCTTGTGTCATTTTGTAAATTAATGTATATCTCTGCATTTTAAAGAATAAGGTAAGCGAAGCATGCGGCCACTCTATTTTCAATATTTTTCGTTATCTTGTCGCCGATAATACAGCGATCGATTGATTTGTGGATGTTTAACGTCCCAAAACCGGCTCTGATTATGAGAGACGCCGTAGTGAAGGTCTCCGGAAATTTCGACCACCTGGGATTCTTTAACGTGCACTGACATCGCACAGCACACGGGCCTCAACATTTCGCCTCCATCGAAATGCGGCCGCCGCGGCCGGGATTCGATCCCGCGACCCTCGGATCAGCAGCCGAGTACCATAGCCACTAGACCACCGTGGCGGGACATAATACGGCGAAGTGTATTATCTATAATCGCTTAGCGCTTACGATACGAATGTAATTATGCATTGTCGAGCCAACGCGAGTATACGGCGATAGTACTGGAGTGCGCTAATGCTAATGCAAGTATATATGAATAGTGGATGATCTTTTGAATTGAAATACAAACACGAGAAACGACCATGCTATTTTGGGCTTCAAGCGTCGATTCATTGCTCAACAAAGAGGGATTATACGAAGATATTTGATTGATTTGTGGGGTTTAACGTCCCAAAACCAGATCTGATTATGAGAGACGCCGTAGTGGAGGTCTCCGGAAATTTCGACCACCTGGGATTCTTTAACGTGCACTGACATCGCACAGCACACTGGCCTCAACATTTCGCCTCCATCGAAATGCAGCCGCCGCGGCCGGGATTCGACCCCGCGACCTTCGGATCTGCAGCCGAGTGCCATAACTGCTAGACCACCGTGGCGGGGCTATATGAATATATATCTAGCATTAAAGGATGTTACTGAGAGCTCACACCTTTGCCTGGTGGCATATCCAGATGACCACTGATTATTTTGAAGCGTCACTATTACACTGCCTTTTAATTAACTGACAGACAAACTTCAGGCCTTCAGGCAAGAACATCGTTTTTTGCCCCTTTGCTTGGGATTACCGGTTAGCTGTCGGCATAAGATTACATGCCAGTGTACATGCGATCGAAACTAAAAAGAAGAATTTAAAGAAGGAAAAACGGGCACATTTTTTTTTTTGCATTGTTTCCAGTTTACCAAGGTCGGTTTCTGATTATCGCCCTCCAAAAAATCATAGCGTAAGCATTTGTTCGCAGTACGATAGTATTGTACGATATGTTGACAGACAGAGTTCCTGCGTAGGGACTTTAATATGTCGTCTACGAAGAAAATGCAGTGTACGGTACGCAGTGCCGGTTAGAAGATCAATACGTTTATCAAACTAAAATTATAACTATAAGAAAACATCAGAGCACAGATAGAGTGTTATGCCAGAAAGAACACATAATTTGCAGACTGAAGGAAGGTAAAATGGTTCTCTCTTGCTATTCTCATGTGGACTGTTTTGTTGGTGAACATGAGCCAAGCCTTAAGTCATGCACAAACTGTCTAGGATTCACTGCATCAGCACAATTTTGCACAGCGCAATATAACCCACAGTCATCAGGGAGGAGCTTTGTGTTAGCAACAGGAATATTGCGTATAATATCGTTCCTAAGGTTAGGAAAATCACTGGCCCCATTACTCATATTCATTCCGCATTTAATGGTAAAGCATTATAACGCGTTCCCCAGAATGCGCACTCTCATATCACGCTGCCGCTTATAAGCTGGAAGTTACGTTATCGGGAGACCACACGTCCGTATGCTGTTTGTTCTTCTGCAATTCTATGCAGGGCCAGCAAGGTATGCTCGGCTGTAGCATTTTCTGCCTCCAGGGTCGTTTGTCGGCAGAGAGAGTCACGAAACCCTGCACAGATCTGGTCGCCGCACGGTCACCGCGTGAAGAGACGCGGCCTCTGCGCTACAGGCCGCAGTTAGGTGCATCGGTGATGGCGTCCGCGATAAATTTCTAGTGCTGCGCTGGCTAACGAGAGCTAAGATGTAGCTTTAAACGTGACAGGCGTGATTACCGCGAAGTGTGCTACTTAATCATCGCTTGCGAAACGACGTCGATTACGTCTTTTCCATTTCAGGTAAGCCACCGACAGGGCACCGATGTTGCAAGAACCACCGACTAATAGCTCGCTCGTACTGCTCTCACCGTTGGGTCAAGCAGCGTTGGCACGATTGCGCACTGCTTTTCGCTGATGAATGATTATCACCTGCAAGCGTGCAGGTTCAACAGGCAAATGCGAGTTTGAGTAGGTCTACCTAATTTACCCGCTTAATTATGGATCAAGAAAATTTCGATACATTTACTTCTAATCCACAGTCGTTTAGACAACAATAATGGCCCTAAAGGCTGTGTAAATATAGCTGGTGGTTCTGCTAACAAGAAAGCAAACTAGACCTCTTTAAATTGCGCGAATGCTTCATGACTATACACTTGCTGACTGAAGACAGCGTTCAAAGAGTGCCGCGTATTTTTTTTCGAAAGAATCCATTTAAAACAACACATACAAAGCTTACATATTAAAAATAAGGTCGCGTGACCTGGTATATGGTTTAAGCTAGGGAGATCAACTGATGTGTCATAACTGCTAACTACAAACAGAAAAAGTAACGCCGGGAGTGTAAGAGACGGCGCCGTTAAATAATATATATATATATATATATATATATATATATATATATATATATATATATATATATATATATATATATATATATATATATATATATAGAGAGAGAGAGAGAGAGAGAGAGAGAGAGAGGGGAGAGAGAGACAATCCGGCTGTCGCAACCAAGCAGTAAAACTCGCTAACCAGTTTGATTGTTTAATAATCGCAGGCATTTGGGGAGGTAGGCTGCGTAACAGTCGGCTGTGCTAGTACACAGGTAACTTTTTGGTCTGCCCATTTACCAAAAAAACACATTTGTACATTCCACAAACGGTACACGACGGCTACGAAAATACCGACAAAACAAACCAAGTAAGGCCAGGAGAAGCGATCAATATGTTCACGTGGTAAAGTTAATGTAAAACTCAAATAAAATGCTGCTAGAAACGCACAGGTGTCTCTTTCATATACACGACGATATTGTATAGCACTGCCTTTTCTGATGAACCCGATTACTTTCCGAGTGGATGACATTACAATAAAATTGCGGCGCTGGCTTCCTGCGTGAAGTTGTTCTATTGAACGTAGACGCCAGCGTTGCAACTTCCTTAAGAAAAAGAAAAAAAAAAGCCAGGATATCCACTTCAATATCTTTTTCATGGGCCCGAATAGGCAATCGCATGCAAATCGAAGCAAACGTATTTCAGTGGTATTATAGCAACATTTGGCTCTAAAGCTCCCATTTAACTGCACAAAGGAACGGAAAGATCGTTCCGCTCGGCATCAGGTGCGTCCGATTTCATTAGGTTTCTTGCATTTCAACGAAAATAAAAAAATTGAAGGAAATATTCGTATTTCTTTCTCGCAGTCAGTTATAAACGTTATAAAATGTTGCGACGAAAAGTTGTAAACGTTGTGACCTCCGGTCACAAGTTGACAAAAAGTGTTCCACACACGCCACCATGGATACAAGTGGCGCTGAGGAACACTCTCAGGATTATACGCGTATAAATACCCAATAATATGGTCAGTAGAACAAACACCCTAGTATATAGCTCAGTTGGTAGGGCAACGGACGCGTTATCCGAAGGTCGCAGGTTCGGTCCCTAGCGAGCGCAAGTGTGTTTTTTCGTCCAGTTTAGTTGCTTATGATTTGTTCCATATAGTTACAATACGACAGTGAAAAAACTACAATAATTTCACCTATGCTTTCCTTGGCTTCATTCTCTGTTGGTCACATTAGGTTGTTTCTAACTAATAAACGAGCCTTTGACCCGGTCCCTTCTTTCGTTAAGTTTTAGGCAATAGAGAGATACCAGAGTCAAATCATTATATATTGCATACGTGGAAGTTCTGAAGTTATTTTCAGACCTCGCTCCGCCCTCTTATATGACTATTCTTCAGAGAAACTCGAGCTTTGCAGCAGCCCCTATATTCCTTTTGAAATGCACGCAAAATATTCTTGAGACGGCTCAACGACCCATACGAACACTTATGAAGGACTGGGCCCTGAATGCGTGTTTGTGGGCGCGCGTTAGTTCAAGTAAATTCTCCTCCTTCTCACCGTTCAGTTCACTTCCTCAGTGCAGGGTAGACAACCAGACTGCTAAACTCCCTGCATTTCCCTATACAATACTGTCAGCTATACACATGAGAGCGAAAGGTGAACAAAATTATATTATACATAAAACGCTGCGCACTAGTTCGAAAGCAATTATTTTACGAAACATCCCCGTAAAAAAGTAACACGGATCAGCGCACCAGCCGCAAACCGCATTTTCTTACGATATCTAATAGCCGCACCTTACGGAAACAGGAATGCGGTAGCCGCTTTATTATTTTTATTTCCAGGCTTATGGAATTGTAAGCCTTGAGCTGGCACAGTATAAAATTCACCATTTTCTGACAATTTTCGCAAAATCCGCAATCCAATGAATGAATGAATGAATGAATGAATGAATGAATGAATGAATGAATGAATGAATGAATCTGCCTTCCACAGTTCCGATTGCTTTACCTCTTAAATACATCGTATTTAATTCAGATCCGGGCCAGCAGTCCTACCATGAAAGCATTCCTGCGCTTTGAGCGCATTTTAAAGGAAACAGCCCCGAGCTACAGCGTACTACGAAAAATACCAAAGTGATTGCAAAACGACATCAAATAAATAAAAGTAAGAAAAAAATGCTAGCACTTCTGCAACATTACGTTCTGATTCTACATATATTAAGTGTTAGGAAATGCCGTCCTGCCATTACTTTTGAAGCGTGAAAGAAGCTATAGTGTGCAAGTGAAATGCTGTTTCTGTTTTTCGTTTTTTTTTTGGACTTCAAAGCCGTCCGCTTCCGGGTCATGTTTACTAGCGTCGCTTATCCACGTCAATTTGTCATCGTTTAGAAGGAGCGCTGTAGGAGCGACAACCAGGATGCGATGAGAACCGTAATACACAAATACCGAGAACGTATTTATCAGACCCGCACATCAGCGCTTGTAGTTGAAATTCAGGTTAATTGCTACTTTAAATACAATAAAATAACAACATATGACACCCAACGACATCACAATCTTAAAATGTAGACGGTACCAAAGACACTTTCCAATACAATGACGCATGAAGAAGGGCCAGGGCACATACTTGAAGGAGGGGAAAAAAAGTCTTAAGGGGTAAAATGAGAATTCAGGCTTCCTTCTTTGCGAGCTATCTTGTACTAGATTTGACGTACGCAAACCATCGGCATCGGGGGTAAATTGGGAGATATGCGCCAGAGCAACGCACGGGCGGCTCAATGTCGAGAGCTTCGCGATGTGACGGTGGCACAAAGAGCGCGCGAACAACAATGAGGATTTAGCGCCCACACACGCGCCGGCAGTTCGTGGACGTAGTATAGCATCGCACCGTTCGGCAGAGCTGTAGGAACAAAGCAGGAAAAGCCTGTCATGCTATACGGGCAACGAAACGTCCCCTAACCGTACGCACTAACTTGAATATGTGTCTGCTCCGAGTGTGCGTACTATAGTACATATACGAACACATAGGGGCGCCCGAGGAGGTACGGGCGAAGCGCACGTGTTAAGTGCTGCTATCAGACTGTCAGCTCACTCCTGTACACAAGAAAAATAAAAATGAGAAAAAAAAGAGAGGGGAAAACAGAAAACCGATTATTGACAAGGTGTGGATAAAGAAAGAAATATTGTGGAGGAAGGAAGAAAAAAAAAAGGCTGGAAATAAAACTAGTGACAACAGAAACAAGCTGTCCAACGAAGTAAAACGCTTCGCGCTATAGGCGAAGTAGCTACCACTTGTATATGGGAATCCTTTGTGACGCGTTTGTCATATGGCAGAGTGGTACGGAGGCTGAGAGCCGATATTAACACGCGGTAGATACGGACGGTGTAGCGATAGAAATACTTCCCCACTGGCATCGACATTGTCTTTTGCAGTTTTTAATTCCGCAAAAGTCCTCACTGATGCTCAGTACACAGTATCTGCCCGCTACGCAGTCTCACAAGCGGCTCGCTTCGTTTAGATTTACTCCACACGCCTCCCAATGAAAGCCAGTGTTGCCGATCCAAGCAGTCCTTCGCTCTTCCGCGAGCCTATAGTCACGTGGAACTATAGATTTCTGCAAAACCGACTCTACGTGCCTTTCGCATTTCAAACTGTACTCTGAATTCCCCATCGTGTGGATGCGCAGTTTCCACAAGCACGGCCTGCACGCGATGGCTGCAAGAGCTGCAGGCAAAACCGCGTCGCAAATTCGTGTCACGGATGTCGTGTCACGGCATGCACCTTAACGCAACCATGTCGTTATGTAGCCGCTCGTCATTCAGAACTAAGCGCGATACCTTTTTGTCGGGGAATGTGAAGCGGGTGAAACTTACTTTTTAACAACTGTGTAGTTTTACGAACAGCAAGCACTTTTTTAAACTTGTAAACAAAGCGAGTCGTGCACGCGTACACGCACGGGACGCTAATTCCACTTTATCAAGTATCACACTTCTATCGATTATAATACGATTAATCGACGCTTTGTTTTCGAGTCGCAGTAGCACTGCAAGCCCGTGAGACATCGCGAAACCTCTTAAAAATATATAAGCTGTTTAGGAGACGTCGGCACCTTTATACAGCGCCGGCTACACTCTTTCACAGAAAATACAAAACAGTGAGGCCAAAGACGCGGAACAAAGAAGTAAGATAAAATCGGATATAATGTACTCTCGTATAATGCTTTCAGCCAAGGCATAAGAAAAAATTCATATATGCACGAAGTCCACTGTCATAGCACCACATTTAGCGCAAAGCCCAATCCAGTCTCATGGACAAGGACAACAAATGTTAACACATACGATCAGCTCAAATTACATACGTTTACAACTGGTGAGCTCTCACTAGAAAAAAAAAATGCTGCTCTGAATAGATTCCAAGGGCACTGCTCGCTTCCAAATATCTCTATAATGCGCGTTTGTATTGCGCACATGTGTTGGCTATGGACCTGTAGCACCTTCCCGAGACATAAACGCCCGCGATCCATTAAATCGCGCAATAACAGCTGCATTTGTGTGAGTTGTCTTTGAGAGTCTAGCATAATAAGCTATATATCCTCGTGTCCTCATGTCACGTGGAGTGTTGACTCGTCAAATTTCGCACAAGAACAGGCCGTGGTACTGAGCTGCAGGCGGTGAACAAGCGCTTAAAAGGTTGTGCTTGTATTCACTGTCGAAGGGATTGTGGATTCAAGCGAAGGGTTATTTTAAAAATAGATTTGGAGATTTCTGAATTATAGTCCAACCATGTGAGTCTGAAATCCCGGGTGGCATATGTTTACAGCCATATGCCGTAATTCACTTCGTCTATGAGGTAATCTCAATGTAACATATTTAGCATTAATTTGTTCAGTTTCTTCATCGGTTGTGAAGTTACTAGGGATATTACAGTGGCCAGGTATCCAATGGAACACAATTACGCGATTCTATTCATTCGCTTTTGTAAGTTCCTTTAATGTTTCGAGGGAAAAGCAGCAGCCTGTGAATCCCATAGGATGACCAATTTTCTTGCTTTCTTTCAAATGAATTTATTCGTCATAACACAGTCAGTATTGCATACTGTTCTCCTAAATCTGATATCGTCCAATACAGTTTAAATGTCTTTATTTAGTTGCGTTCTGGAATGACAAAGACGGCCCCAGGATAATTATTTTGGCAAAAACCATCCGCGTGTGCTTGTAGATAGTTCGAATATCTGCAGCATATCTGCTACACTACCAGACGCTGTACTGCACAAACACGTCTCGCTTGCGAAGCTTTCCTTCAACTGAGTTGAATTTCATACACGAGTCACCATGGGTGATAAGGCATTTCCGCGTTCCAGAAGTCGTGTTTCGGAAGCAGATTTTGTGTGTTCACGTGCTCTTCTAGAACCGCGTTGATGTCAGCCTTATCTGCGCCATTAAGTGTCAAGCTAGGAGGTGGTTCTTATGCTGCAGTGAAACACAAAAGAAGTGCCGAAAGATTTCGTCTGTCCTCACGACAAGAAACAACTAGTGACGTGTTTCGGCTATATTGTGAAGGACTCGAGGTTGTTCGAGGAACTCCCATGACTTCTCTGAGACATAGATAGAAATCGACGAAGCTGCTCTCCATATCTACGAAAAAGACCACGCAGAATAGCCGATGAACGTTTCATAACCGCATCACACACTCTCAGTAGTAACGAAACTGGCCCTCATTATGCTGTGCCTGCCACACGTCGAAGAACTTCTCATTACTTTGCTTATACTTTTCTCAAGCATATCAGCGTAGCACTTAAAAGAGAGCATAAGGCAAAAAAAAAATAATGTGTTGTTGTACTGTATACGTTACAAGGTTGTTTATCGAGGCACACCTGTAAGTCACTTAGATGTGGTGAAAGGTAGCACAGCTGTCTCAGCGTAAGACAGTTCCATTCTACTTTTGTTTAGGCCTTCCTGCAACGTTACCTGGACATGGTTGGCGCTTGAACAGGAGGCTCAAATGTAGACGTTATCTGAATATAGCGAGCAGTGTACTACTCCCGCGCCGCTTTAGTCTACAACTTCGCATAATGCTCACAACAATGGTGGCAGATGGGAAGCTCTGCGGAGCTCCGAGTATTTACATAGGAAACTTACTTAAAGGATGTAAGCACTGGCTCAGAATATTGACGCCACTTCGCGTGGGCAGCGTGTCGCACCCAACGGTAAAACAAGATCCTCTCGCTTGGTAAACCTTCAAAGGCAATAAGCGCCTGAGAGCGGAAGTTGCAGCCCCATGGTGGCGCCACTTATCGACCCAGAAATATGATCATGGTGCCGGCAGAAGTAATTAACGGACGCACCACAAAGGGAACAAGTTTGTGCGCAGAGAGAAAGTTTACCAGGGGTGCTGTCGTCAAGGGAAGCCATATGTTGGAGAGAAGGGTGGAGAGAAATGCGTCGAGCGTGAGGAATGTTCACCGCCAGCGGTTCTGGGAAATACAGTCGAGTTGAACCAACGCTTTGAGGCATTCTGCCGCCTCACAAATGTTCTGCTAATTAGGGCTCCTTTTTGAAAGAACGACGTCTGGCCTAAGGCACTGCCATGAGAGAGGGTAAGGCATAGAAAAGGGCGAATTGAAATTAAGAAAAATGCACGACTCATGGTGAATAACGCTACGCATACTCAGTGCTCTATGAAAACTATCACTGCAGGAATATATTTTGGGCTTTTTCTTGCACCGTGCAGACAAATCAGGCCGTGAAGCGCCTGCCTGGAGCGCCGGCTAGGCGTGGCCCTGAGGTACATTTTACTATTAATATAAAAAGCGCGCGCGCGTGTGTGTGTGCGTGTGTGTGAGCGTGTGTGTGCGTGTGTGTGTGTGTGTGTGTGTGTGTGCACGCTTTATCAGCATGCTTTGCTTAAGCAGTAGCTGATGGCGAAATTTATATAACAAAGCAATGTGCTGTAATAAAGAAAAACATATTCAGAAACTCGCCATTGCGAGTAAAGACGAACAAGTCCACGATGTCTCATACGATTCAATAAGAAGCCTCGATATAATAGGATCTGTTGTTTAAACCTCACCACTGCATTCCTAAAACCTGTCAGAATCGACCTTCTCTAAGTCTGAAAGCCACATGGATACAGCGTTGACTTAACAATTGTCAGTCAGCGCATCAGAACATGCTATGGAACGCTCAGGAAACGACGACATGCAGCAGAAATGCAAAGCCGAGTTGTGATGCCCGTTCGATATAAGTTGTGGCACATTATAGTCAAGAATAATTTTTAATGAAACAAAGAGACGCAGTTGAAGAGCGTAGATATAAGAGCAGCCGAGCTCAGATACCTCAATGGGACCAGAAATATAGGCTTGATGGAATTCTGAATAATAACAACAAAAAAAGAAATATCCAAAACTGCGACAAAAGAGCACTTTCGGAAAGTATTCTTGCAAAATGAACATATAAAGCTCAGTTTTGCGCGCGCACTTCAAGCACGAATAACACATTATCGCATAGCGAATCCTGCGCACGCACTTATTTGTGTGGTTTTGCGCTCGTATGTGCTCAGGTAGACGCAAAAGCCTATTCCCGATAAGAGCGACGTCACCACCAGCTGCCTTTCTTTCTTTCTTTCTTTCTTTCTTTCTTTCTTTCTTTCTTTCTTCTTTCTTTCTTTCTTTCTTTCTTTCTTTCTTTCTTCCTTTCTCTCTTTCTTTCTTTCTTTCTTTCTTTCCTTCTTTCTTTCTTTCCTTCTTTCTTTCTTTCTTTTATTTAAATTTCGTTAGAAAATGACGGCAAGCCGAGCTGTCTGCGCAGCTTGCTTGATTAGATGTGCACACAAAGGAAGTAGTCAGGAGTCTGGTGACAAGTATCTGCACATGGCAAAGGAAAGCAGTAACGGACCTGAGTACATTTCTTGGAGCCAGCGCAGTTCTTGAAAAAAGCTAAACTACGGTGCGCATCATCCAGTGTAAACTACATTTGTGCGTTTCAAGTAACCTGACTTCCGGACGTTGTGAGCGGAGTCGGCGTTTATATTTGCCCCAACTTACCGCGTTATTACGAAAGCATCACTCTGAATTTGTTATTTGCATTTGCTACATCACGGTGCTCACTCGTGCTATATTTATCACCACCGTACCCCTTCCTTTATTATTTTACACCCACAGTTGACTAACCTCCCTGACTTTCTTCCTTTCCTCCCTCCTCCTCGTTATACCGACAGTTTTCACAAAAAAATCGGTTTAGCCAGTGAATATTTACCGACAAGCGCCATTTCCTAGTACTAAGCGAACATTAGAGGAAAAAATAAAATAAAACGTCGAAAACGATGAAAACACAGCAAATGTCGCAAGCGCCAACGTGCATCACTGCATGACTAGATCTTCCCTTTAACACTGCTCTTGTTTGTATCGCAGACCATCTTGCTACTACATGCAAATGAGACTTGTAGACTCAAAAAAAAAAAAAAAACACCCTCTACATTAGCATGTTTCGCATTGGTAATCTAAAGTGAACCGAACTATAGTCGGAAGGAAATGCCTACTGCTTTCGGGTTGAGGCTTATTCGAGACAAGCACGCAGCAGGGCACACAGCAAGCCATACAGCAAAGCAACAGGAAAGCATTATCTTGCGCTCAAGCAATAAAGACAGAAAACAAGCAGGGTGTTTACAGACAAAAGGCGTAATCAACGAATGGGCTACACGCGTTAGCACGCCTTCGGTTATGTTGGCAGGTAGATTTTCTTGTTGAAGACGGTGGTGCGACATAACGCGTGAAGCGGTTTTACGATGGCGTGTACAATTGCGGAAAATACGTGCAATAAATGTAAATTGCTAAAGCGATCCCGCCCACCAATTTCCGTGTGCCTCGCTGTGTCCCTGTGCTCAGTAATAAGAGGAATCCAAAATACGTAACGTGTATCGTGTCACATCTTGCAAAAGTTCGCAACCGACCGACCGACGGACTGAACGAACGGACTGCGTATACGCACGCGAGCACGCATGCGCAAACGTGTGCAACGCGCCCTGATGTACATGCGTGTACGCACGCACATACTCAAAGTCACGAGTTCGAAATATTAGGGGCCACTTTGTGCGCAATGACCCGAGTTCATCATCATCATCATCAGCCTGTTTAGGTCCACTGCAGGACGAAGGCCTCTCCCAAGGATTTCCAATCCACCCTATCCTGAGCGAGCTGGTTCCACCTTACGCCTGCAAACTTTAATTTCATCGCTCCATCCTTTTGCCTGCCTCTGTTGCGTTTTCCCTCTCTTGGTATCCATTCTGTCGCTCTTACTGTCCACCTATTATCCTTCCTCCTCATGACATGTCCTGCCCAGGTCCACTTGTTTCTTTTAATTGATATAATAATATCGGCTACTCCTGTCTGTTCTCTAATCCATTCCGCTCGTTTTTCATCTCTTAGCGTTACCCCCTATCATTTTTATTTCCATTGCACGTTGCGTGCTCCTTAGTTTCATCTCTAGTTTCTGCACCGTACGTTAGTACTGGGAGAGTGCAGTGATTGAATACTTTTCGCTTCAGTGAGAGCGGTAACATTCTAGTCATGATTTCGTGATGCCTTCCGAATGCGCCAGCCCATCCTTATTCTACGGACAATTTCTTTTTCATGGGTAGGAGTTCCTGTTATTAACTGTCCCAGGTATACGTATTCGTTTACATATTGTAAGGGTTCACTGTTGATTTTAAATTTCTGTTCCTTAGCTAGGCTATTGAGCATAACTTTGGTATTTTGCCTATTCATTTTTCATCCAATTTTAATTAATGCTTTCCCAGTTTAGGTCATCAATCATGTTTTGTAGTTCGTCTACATCATTGCTAAAGAGCACAATGTCGTCTGGAAATCTTAAATTGCTTAGATATTGTCCGTCTATTCGAATTACCTTTTCTTCACAGTCTAGACGTTTAAAGATTTCCTCTAAACATGCAGTGAATAGCATCAGGTATATTGTATGTCCCTGTCTCACACCTCTCCCGATCGGGATTTCTATGCTTCTCTCATGTAGTAGTAGTGTGGCTGTGCAATCTTTTTATATGTTGTTTATGTTTTTTTCACGTATACGCCAGGTACCCCTTGTCGACGTAGAGCTTCTAGAACTGCTTGAATTTCTATGGAGTCAAATGCTTTCTCGTAGTCGATAAACGCCATATGATATAAAGAGGTTTGTTATATTCCCCGTACTTCTCAATTACTAGGTTGATAGCGTGGCTGTGGCCCATTATCGAGTAACCTTTCCTAAAACCAGCTTGTTCTCTAGGTTGGTTAAAGTCGAGTGCTTCTCCTATCCTCGTAGAAATTACTTTTGTAAATAGCTTGTATATTACTGGGAGTAGGCTAATTGGTCTGTAATTCTTTAACTCCCTTATGTCACCTTTCTTGTAGATAAGGATTATATTAGCATTTTTCCAACTGCGCGGTACTACTACGTGTCTTGATACATTTTGCGAAGAGCGATGCAAGTTTTTCAAGTACAATATCTCCTCCGTCCTTGATCAAGTCGGCTGTTATACCATCTGCAGCAGCTGCTTTACCGCGGGACATGCCTTTGGCAGCTTTTTTGACTTCGTCAGCGGTTATACATGGGATGTCAGTGTCCTCCTCTGGTTCTATTTCTATTAAGGTTGTATGGTCTGTCTGAGAGCTGCACAGTTCAGAGTAGAAATCTTCTGCTACCTTTACTATTTCGTTGAAATTGTTGACAACGTTACCTTGTTTATCTTTTAGCGCATGCAGTTTGTTTTGTCCTAAGTGCAGTTTCTTTTTCATCGATTTAATGCTGGTGCCTTTTTCTACTGCTTTCTCTATTTCTCTCATGTTCAAGTTTCTTACATCTCTTTGCCTAGCTTTACTGATCAATTTTGATAGTTCTGCGAATTCTATCTTATCTTTTGGCGAAGTTACTTTCATTTGTTGGCGTTTTTTTATTAAGTCCTTGGTACATTGCGACAACTTACTTGCTGCTTGCTTTGTTGTTTTACCCCCGACATATCGCTATTTCAAGGATTGTTTTCGTTATGGTTTTGTTTATTTCTTCTAAATCGTCACCATTTTCGCCTAAAGCCTCGAACTTGTTGCTTAGGGCGACTCTAAATTCTTCCTTCTTTGCTCTGATTACCTCTAGATTGCATTTTTTTCTAGTAAATAATTTAGTTCTTGTTTTCTTTAGGTTAAGTACAATCTTTGCCCTTACTAATCTGTGATCGCTGCATTTTATCTTCCCTACTACTTCTGTGTCTTGAATTATAGCTGGTTGTGCGCACATTATAAAGTCGATTTCATTCTTTGTTTCCCCGTTAGGGCTTTTCCACGTCCACTTCCTATTCTTGTGTTTCTTGAAAAACATATTCATTATTCGGAGTCGGTTTCTATCGGCAAATTGTACTAGCATTTCCCCACGGTTATTCCTACGTCGGACGCCGTAGTTGCCAATCGCCCGCTCTCCACTTTGTTTTGTTCCTACTTTTGCGTTGAAATCTCTCATGACTACTGTGTATTGCGTCCGTACTTTCTTTATTGCTAATTCGATGTCCTCGTAGAACTGCTCTGCTTGTTCGTCGTCGTAGCTCGTTGTTGGCGCATATCCCTGGATTATCTTAAGTTTATACCGCTTATTGAGTTATATTATGACGCATGCTACCCTTTCGTTAATGCTGTAGAATTCATCTACGTTGCCCGCTATATCTTTCTGAATTAGGAACCCAACCCCATATTCTCTCTTTTCGAGTAATCCTCTATAGCAGAGGACATGTCCATTGTTTAAGACTATGTAAGCGTCACCTGTTCTCCTAACTCCGCTAAGGCCAATGACGTCCCAACTAACTCCCTCTAGTTCCTCGAGTAGTTCCGCTAATCTAGCTTCGCTGGAGAAGGATCTTGCATTGAACGTTCCAATGTTTAGTTTCCAGTGGCGACCTGTCCGCGTCCGAGTTAGTTGTGTCGAAAATGTTTTTTTTTTCCCTCTTATTTCCCGGGTGTCGCCGGAAAATTCGTGGACAATGTGAGCTAATAATGCTCATAAGATAATCAAATTTAATGCCTCTTTTCAGACTATCTAGCGGTACATTTATTGTTGCACCTACCAAAATAAGCTCTTTCTACTAGAGTTTTGTGTTTTTTGAGCACGTTTGTGCAATGTCGACTAATGTCGGCTGCTTCTGGTTGATTTATTTGCACGTCGAAGTTAGCGAGGCTGCGCAAGTTCGACACATAGCTTTCAGAAGATCTGTAAAAAAAAACCTAATCTGGGTGCAGCAGCGATTTATAACAACACCTCCCACCCCCACCCAAGGTGGATCCCCCCCCCTCGTCTAAAAGTTCTCCACCAACCTTTAACTCTGTAACACCGTATCCACATCCCCCTGCGTTCTGTTAACACAATAGGTACACCCCCCCCCCCCTTCCTTCCCCAAAAATCGAAATTCTGGTAAACCCCTGGGCTGAAGAGGACAGAAGCGACTCGTTGCACTCGTCTCCACAGTGTTCGGAAATGCGCATTTGCAGAGTCCGGCATTTAAACAATTGTGGGCTATGAGCTCGTCACCGACAGTCTGGGGATGCGCCGCTTGGCAGCAAAACCGTCGCAGCGCTTTCTGTCGTGTGAACAAAAGCAGAAACGACAGAAATTGAGTGAAAGCTTCTGTTATCAGGTACGCCCAATGAAGAATTAATGAAGTACATCTTATTTGCCATGAGATTGATTAATTTGTGGGGTTTAACGTCCCAAAAACAGCTCTGACTGTGAGAGACGCCGTAGTGGAGTTCTCCGGAAATTTCGACCACCTGGGGTTCTTTGACGTGCACTGACATCGCACAGCACACGGGCCTCAACATTTCACCTCCATCGAAATGCAGCCGCCGCGTCCGGGATTCGATTCCGCGACCCTCGGATCAGCAGCCGAGTACCATAGCCACTAGACCACTGTGGCGGGGCTCTTGCCATGAGAAATCAGTTTATTGATGTAACGTCCGAACAAGCAGTCGATCATAACAATGAATAAAAGATCCTGAACAAAGAAAGATGCTTGAAGTTCGATCCAGTATGAATGTATCTCTCTCCCTCTCTCTTCATTCTGAAGGTGTCATTCCCGGTAGTTTTCCTGCCTTCATTCTTTGCTACCTTCACATGACTGTGTGAAAACGACGTGCTCAACCTGAGCCCTTTCTCGTTCATTCCACAAAGGAAAGCAGTCAATTAAGAATCCTATCTGGTAGTCTCGAAGCGCCTTCCTGAAGCACGGAGAAGTAAAAGGTCAAATGACTGCTAGGAAACGAACGTCTGTACTCAATGAGAGAGGCGGAGTGTTACCCTATCACAGTGAATTTTGTTCCCTAAAACAAAGTGCGGTCTGAAAGAACGACGTTTTGACCTCATTGACAACACCACTGGAAATTCTCGAGCTCGGAGCTTGGTGGCCAGCATGCTAAGAGACATTAAGAGTTCCAGACGGCGCTATACTTTTATGGCAGCAAGCACCGACGAGGAAACAGACTAACTCACAACATCGGAAAGAGAAACCCTCACAATTTCGCATAGGCACACTTAAGCATGCTTACAATGGTCGCAGTCATATACACATATATAAAGAAAGAAGGGGAATGGATCAAGGGCTCCTTTTTTTAAAGCCAATTATATAGACACTGAAGCCACGGGAGAAATGGGGGACACTGAGGTAAATTGCAGTTTTCCTGTAGCGAACTAATTATGGCACAGCTGGATAGGAAGGTTGCAGAGATGTACACAATCGTGGCGTTGTTTTATTTCGTCCGACTACGTCGTCACACGGCGTTCCCGTCCCCCGGAGGTCTTCCATCGACACACAGACATTGCTAAGCAAAGTCTAATTGAGCGTCAGAGCAACAGCGTTTCATTAACCGATTCACCAGAGCTTTTCTTGGAACGCGGCGGCTGCGTCTCGACGGAGGCGGAATGATGAGGCCCGTGTACTGTACGATGTCAGTGCACGTTAAAGAACCCCAGGTGGTCCAAATTTCCGGAGCCCTCCACTACGGCGTCTCTCATAATCAGAGCTGGTTTTGGGACGTTAAATCACACAAAACAACAACAACAACAACAACAACAACAACAACAACAAAAAATTACAGCATATCCACGGAGTGAATGATGATGAGTGGGCGAAGCTCGGGATGTTTATCGTAGATCGTGCCAAGTTCCGGATTAATTTAGTTAACGCGCATGCTACGAATCCTCACGGTTCAACTATGCACAATGCACAAGTGAAATCTCCCACCGGCACTTCATTGCAAGTCAAGATCCAGTGCCTATATATATATATATATATATATATATATATATATATATATATATATATATATATATATATATATATATATATATATATATATATATATATATGTGGGTTGCCGGTGAACGCTTCTCCAACGCGAGCAGTCGGTATTTCTCAATCAAGAAACTCGCTAGGAGACGCTGCCGGCGCCAACGTTGTCTCGCGTTTGCCGGGGCAGTGTCGAGTTTGCCGGGGAGCGCGTGGCTCCCGGCGCTCGCGGCGAGGGCGCGAGCCGTCTCGTTTTGCTTTTAGAAAACATCTGGCGTCTTTCGTTGGTTTATTTCATCAATCAACAGCGTTTTGAACAAAATTTTTATTGTTTAATCACGCACAGGAGAAATCTCACCAGGCACTACCTTGGAGGTAAACAATGGCTGCTAATGGGAATGAGAGACAGAAGAGGTCGGCTTTTAGCTAGCACTTACACTTCTACTTCTACTAACGTTTCCTACTGGAACATGCCAATGGCTGCTAATGGGGAATGAGAGACAGAAGAATTCGGCTTTTAGTTAACGCGCACGCTGCGAATTTTTTATTGTTCAACAACGCACAGGAGAAATCTCCCACTGGCACCACCTTGGAGGTCAAAGCGTAAGACTGGTTACGCACTACGACGAGGGACGAACGGGTGCCGCCTTAAGGAGCTTCGCCCCTAAAACAAATGATGGATACATGACTGCAACGTGATAGCCAAATAACGCCAGAGAGCCAGGAGCTTGACCTCGTTCTATCCACAGTTCCACCACGCTCACACATGGCGCAGATCACCAACAAATAGCAACGGGCGCTAGAGTTTCAAGCGCTAAAACGAAACAAAAGAGAAAGTAACGACAATCGGGGAGAAAACAAAATAAGATTATTTCTGAGGTTTTACGTGCCAAAACCACGACATGACTATGAGAGACGCCACAGAGTACGGCTCCGGAAATTTCGACCACCTGAGGTTCTTTAATCCGCAATGTGTTAAAAGACTTTAACGAGCCGAATATCATGTTACTGAAAATGTGATCGTCGTACAGCGTTGCGCGTGCATTTGAGCTGTAGTTTTCCGCAGAAAAGCAATACGGAGAAACTATAAAGAGTTCTGCGAAAATGCAGGAGCATTACGTTTCGTACGTTGGAAAATAAGCATAATTACCACTTAACGAACTCTTCCTTGTTAGCGTCAGCCGCCTCCCCGTCCAGTCCAGACGCACACTTTGCAGACTCATCAAATTGCCTAATGAACTGCAGCCTTTTAATCTGTTTGTCTTGACATGGATCCAGCTTCCTTAACGCAACGGACCATGCCCTTATGTGTCATGTTGCTCGACAGATTGTACATATATGAACTCAAGCAGAATACCAGTTAAAGTTATATCCGCAGTCTAATTGGCACTGCCATCTTTTTCTCTCAAACGTGGAGTGCTGGTTTCGACGCATGTTTATCCTCATTGACCATTTCTAGTTTTCTACTGCGAACACTGTGCCAACTCCGCACTGACAACGCCGAAATTTAGGCCATCGCAAGACGGTGATTGAATGCAAAAAAAAAAAAACAAGAAAGGAGCGAGAATATTTTGTCCTTACAACTGAGCAGCACAGACAGAAATATGATGTGGCGGCCTTTCTAGAAAACTTTTCGCAAATACGGGTATATATATGGATCTCGCGGATACGGATTAGGTATTTATATTTGCAGACATTCACGGCTATAGAAGTCTTGCACGAAACCCACGTTAGAGGCCAGTGTCAACATATAGAGCCAGTTCTACCCGCGGGCTGCGCAAATACGGAGTGTTTGCACACGACAAGTGCGCATGTTAAGAAGACCTTGACGGATAGTAGAACGTCCGTATGCGCGCGACAGTGAAAGATCCCGATGTTGCGTAGTGTGTCTCTTGTCTCCCGCACCCTTCCATATATATATATATATATATATATATATATATATATATATATATATATATATATAATATATATATATATATATATATATATATATATATATATATATATATATATATATATATCTGCACTCCCAACGTCGGTAGAAGAACAAAACATACCAGGATACAAGGAGACCGAGAGGGGACACTAAACGGGATATTAAGTTGGGTGAGATCGATTTTTTTTACTCGTGTTGAAGTCTTACCGCCGCTTTCTTCGCATGAATAAACAAATTTTTCGCGTCAAAAGCTGCCGCCGAAAGTTGTCAGTGTCGCCGTTCAATTTGAATCGCCCGCGGCAAAAAGAGAATTTGACGTCACGACCTGAGCTTCTCAAACTACGGTGCAGTGAGCTCCAGGGTCGTAATGTGTAGCAATGACTGTGGCTTACTGCGCGTCTATTTTGCCTCGAGGTTCTTCTAATTCATTTGTCTTTAATAACCTGGAGCAGTAAGCGGATACTCAAAACAGATGAGATGACGTCACTTAAAAAAAAAAAAAGAAAAAAGCCCGTGCATCTTCACGAAGTGAAACA